>JANZLQ010000008.1:4328677-4348179 GCA_026212715.1 Elanus axillaris | reverse complement strand
GGAGGGAGGCTATTAAAGAAAATCCATCCCTTGGGGAATCTTCTAAGGAGGCAGGAGCTCCTCTCCTTCCAAGAACTAGTGTCCTCGGGGATCATGTAGCACTCGATGCCAAACGTTTTACAGTCACCACATCCCACCTGGCAATGGGTTTTGGACCGTGCTGTTGGCAGTGGGAGCAGGGTGAGCTGGCTGCTGAACGCAGCACGGTTTTGACAACCCTGGTGTGATCCAGAAAGGCACCTTATTGCTTCCTGAGTGGGTTTCACAGGCAGATTAGGTGCCTGGCCACATAGAAGTGTTCCAACAAAATGGAGTGAAATGCTTAAAATTAAATGCTTACATTCAAAAGACAACCTACCAGACCCCCAATATTGGACAGCAACAGCTGGGTCAGAAATGCTGTGCTTCAGCCCTCACCCCTCATTAGGGCTTCAGCAGCCTGATTTGCTCTGAAACTGAGAGCTGAATTGGTTTTCAGAGGCAGGCTGAGTGATAAAGGAGAAATTTGAAGTGAGGTGGGCCGAGAGCTGTTGTAGGGTTGAGGGGTACAGCACGGCTCTCCTGGGGAGCCTTGTAGTTGGAGAGCGGCTGAGTGGGAGCCACATCCTCTATCCCTGGGTTGCGGCAGAGGCAGGAATGCAAGAGTTATGAGGCCAGAAGGAAGGCAGGCAAGAAGAAACATCAAATAAAAGCCTAGGGGGTAGGGCAGCCAGCCAGCAGAGGGAAGACACCTAGCCAAATACATAAATAATCCTGGGAAGCCAAAGCAGAGATCAGTAACTCCCCAGCGCCTGCAAGCCTGTGGTTAAGGAGCTGAGACTGGATCTTTTGAGGCAAAGGACAGCCTACAGCCTGGTGTCCCACCACTTTGATGACGTTTTTGTGCGGCGCTACATGCTCTTGCGTGTAACAAACACATTCAGGGGTCATCTAGGACACTGGTGACATCAGGAGAAGCATGCAATAGGTTTTGCAGTTACTACGTAGGGCTTTTTTACATGACTTTTTAGATTAAGGCACATTAATCACATCCAAATCCTGTGCTGAAGTGCTCTTCTGGACCTCACGCAAATGTGTTTGCAGCATATACGTATGTACGATGTGTGCACAGGTATAGATACACATGTATATTTGGAGACTTAATAAATCAGGAGCCTGTCTTGTGCAAGAGGCTGCAAGCCCTGGTGTGACATCTGTTTCCCATTCTCACCCATTAAAGATGCTGCTGCAGTGTGGGTGCTACTCCAGGCCATGGTTCCCTCTGCAGGGAAGCGGGAATCAGCTTTATGGTAACTCCTCCAACGGAGCAGGGACTCCAGCCAGGCTGGAGGCTGAACTCCTCACCCCAGGTCAGCGAGGTGCTCTGGCCATCCCCGGCAGAAGACTTCGCCTCCAGCCATCCCGACCGCACCTCGCAGAGGGATCCAGATGAAGAACAGTTCTTTGTTGAAATCACAGACTTGTGCCATTTTTATCCCCAGCACAACGGTGCAGTAAATAATTCCAGTTTTGCCTCATTGTATAGCATATCTGACAAGCAGCCTACACTGGGGAAGCAGAGCCAAGCGAGTGTATTTAGCCTCCATTCTGAGAGTTTCTCAGATTCAGCAAACTTACCTTCTTTAATTTAACATTAACATGGTGTTAAATACAGAACCTACTCTGCTAAGAAGCCGGTGCATTAACATCTGAGTAGGGGTAAGCCGTAGATCGTAGCTACTCAAAAAAGCCTTGTCATAGACATACTGTGATTTGTGGTAGGGGGGAAATACAACCATAACACATTCAAATCAAATATTCATTCTGGAGTTGGGGAGGGTTATTCTGCCTTTTTTTTTTTTTTAAGTCATATGGATAAATACCAATATTCCCTATCTGCTGCTTATAGATGGATGGACTTAAACGCAATTAATTTCCAGAAAGGTTGAAACCCCCACTCCTTTTAACTCCCAAGAGGCAATAGCTGTGGTATTCAGACCTTAGCCAGGCGGATACTGAAAGGCAACCAAATGTTTACATTTAAGACATGTTTCCAAATACTCCAAGTTTAGCATCTCTTCCCATAATGACATTGTGTCACAATGGGCAAAGAATATTCACCTGTGGAAAAAAAGAAAAATGACTGAAATGGAAATGAACAGCTTTATCTGCTGCAAGAGGGTGATGTGTTTCTGAATATCTGTCCCAGAAAAGAGGTGGAGGCAGAAACATAAAAATAGCAATACAATACTCAGTCATGAATGGGAAGCCACTTTCTCACTAGCTGTGAGAAAGTGTGCAAAAGCTATTAAGAGATCAAATGTGGAAATTACTAAGAAACACACAATGTAAACTGATATTACGGAACACAGACCTTATTGCCATAATGTCCTTAAAAGTTGCAATGCTCTGGAAACAAGAATTGTTTTAGATATATTAACTTAGACCTTCAGCAAGTTTTAAAATAAATTCAGAGGTTTATGCAGGCTACACAAAGTCTGTAAAACAGTAGTAGTAAGTGTATTGGGAAGAAAAATTATAATATCCCATAATTTTCTGCAATAATACAACATTGGCCTGTGCCACGTCCTGACACAGTTGCACTGAAGTTAATGGGAATTGTGGTGGGGTAACGGAAAGATGGGGCCCAAATTAGATCTACAGGGAGACTTGCAACAAGGAAAAGGCCATTTGTAAAGGAATGGGAGTTGAGACGCATTTAATTCTCTCTATGTAAGCAACATGAAGTTAGCTCATGTAACACCATTCAAGTCCAGAAGGAGCAGAAATAGTGGGGAAGTTTCCTGACAAGAGTAAGTTCTTCCACAAGAGTGGAAAATGCGGCATAGTAGGTTTTTAAATTGATGTCTACCAAACAGGAACGTGCTCGAGCATAAAAGTCACAATCTAGTCCTGCAAGACGTTAAAAAATAGATGTGACCCTTCACTCGTTTTCCACCTGAGCCAGTGGTCAGAGCCGTTCCCCACGCAGGTGAGATCCAGGGCAGCCTACTCTTTCTCGACGCGGATGAAGAACAACAATTCACTCTTCTGCACAAGGTACGAGTTTCGAGGCTTGCCAGGTCAGCCAAATCTCAGCCGGCTTCCCCTGGATCACTCACAGATACTTTTCAATGAAGAACTACCCTGTCAAATGTTATCCTCTCAACTCCCAGGCCTGTTGTCCATAGGACAGGAGAAAAACAGCTTTCGATTTTTTTGAAGTAAAGAAAAAAAGTATTTTTCACTCTCTTGAGGCTCAAAGATTGCCGCATTGTCTTGATCAAAAATCCAATAAAAATTGCCTTTGAGCAGACTGTGAGAAAGCAGATTTTTGAGTGGAATAGGCCAGGAAGTTGTGTCGACTAAAAAATGGTGATAACATGAGCTATAGCTCTGCTACATCAGCTGTAATAACTCATTATTGATGTTTGGTCTTTGAAAACATATTATCTTGTCTACTGCAGGCTAGATGTGTGGACTACGAACAATACCTAATGAAGACTGGAGACACAATGCTAAGAACAGCTGAGGAAATAAACGATCCAGGTTTAGAGAAGAGTATAGTGAACTTAATATTCTTAAAAAAAAGTCAAACCGATCTCAGTCAGCTTCTCAGAGAGAAGCCCTCAAGCCATCAGACTGCGTGCAGAAGTTAGGATTTAGGAACTGAAGCTATGAGGAACGCGATCTTTGGCCCTTGTGAAGGTTTGGTTCCTAGGTTAGGAGCACCACGGTTTCAGAAATAACGAAACGTGTATATCGCATCGGTAAATGAAGTCTGAAGAACAGGGCGAAAAAAAAGTGGAAAACAGACATAAAAAGAAACTGCAGTTCCATATGGTAGAAAACTACTTGGGCACACAGAAACTGTATAGTCACATCTGTGAACATAATCACAGTGACGAAAAGGACGAATTTGACTTTTTTTCCCCCAAACTGACGATCAGAAGGTACAGTGTCCGGTCTGAGTGGGAAACCACAGTCGTTTTGGGTTGGTTATGTTCGGGTGAGACTGATGGTCGCCATCCCCCCTCCACATTTAGGGTTGTTGCAAAACCCAGGTGTTTTGTGGGGTGCTGCAGGGACCCCAGGGCTGGCGGTGACCCCTGACGAATGCCGTCCCATGGGCACCCAAAGGCCCTGACAGAAGCATGAGTCTGCTCAGGAATTTGAAACATTTTGGGTAAAGACACTTTTTGGGGCTGTTGCTTGAGTAGAAACGTGCCGTGCTGTCCTCTCCTCCGCTCGAGCACTTGCTAGCACAGCCCAGAAGAGGTCCAGAAAGGGAAGGTATGGGTGGCTGAGAGCAAGGAAACTGCCCGTAGTCCTTTGATTTCCCCCACGATTAGGAAAGCAGGACCCCCTACATCATCTCAAAATAACGGGTACACCATGGCATCGCTGAAATAACGGAGGCCGATGTTTCCCCACCAGCACAGCAGTGCAGGCAGGCTCCAGTTTTTGCCTGGTTGCTCCGGTTCCCCGTCGGGGGACAGTCCGCTGCAGCTGTGCAACCCAACACCCAATTCTGTGTGCGGATCTCCACCTTCCACTTTTGAAAACTCAGTCCAGATTTCCTTTCACTCTGGGGCTTCGTGAGCTGTGGCTGTGTTTTCAAATACCAAACACACTGACTGCATTTTGGAAGGGTCTCACTGTAAACACTCAATGAGTTTTTCTTGCAAACTCCATTGTTACGAAATTACAAATGATGTGGAAACGAAAACAGGTCAAAACCGATCACAAACATGCAATTTCTATTAAGAATCCATTTCTCATCGTATGAACTCATTTTTTGGGAAGTATGCCAAAGTATTGTTTCGAATTTATGTCCATCTCTACCAGCGTGGGTTTACAAATATAAAAAAGACGCCAGAGCTTATTGAAAGCAAAAGAATGCGGAAACAAGGATAAACTTTTGCTTAAGCTCCTATACTCTATTTGGTATCTGTGTCTGTTGCTGGTTGTAGGGGATATTCTGGACGTTTTTAATTCAAATCCCTAGAGGGGTGTGATAAAATGGCTGTATGAGAAAATGCCAACAATCCAAGTAATGCATGTCCAACAGGTAACAGCGATACCATTTAATGGCACAGCCATTAGCAAGAGCCCTCATTAGAGGCTGGTACTGCCCTGTTCCTTGCAGGTGCAGATTCATCATCTGATCCGACGTTGCACCATCTGAACGTGGAGACCATGGTCTGACCACTTCACTTTCCTTCCTGGATTAAAACTTACCACTATTAAATCTTCCAAACTGGACACTTAATATTTCTCAGCGGAGCAGAAATCCTTCAATGGCTCTGGACTACTTGTGAGTTCTCCTACCCCCTTGTTATATAAACACAGACACACTCATTTATTCCAACTCCTAAAAAATATTTTATCTAAATAATATTAATGTTGCCAGTAAAAAGACTAATATACTACAATACTACAAAGACTAATATACCACAAGCTGAAAACTACAAAAATACCTGCTGACGCATCTTTCCTGTGGGTGCTTTAGGCAACTCAAGAGCAAATTTAATTAGAGTGGTACAAATTGGAATAACTCTACCGATAACAGCTGAGTTCCTATACCAGTGTAATTGGTATAACAGCTTTTTGCTCCCTTCCAAATAATTTTTTGGAAGAGAAACCACCACGACTACAACAACTGATAGCAGAAGTAGAGAAGGAGGTGGAGTAATCAGATAGTTTGGGCTATGCGTTATAAACTCTTGCAGACTACGAGAGACTACTTGTGTGGTAGCATTATTTGCAGAAGGCTGCTGTCGACAGCGTAGCTTTCAGCACGACTGTAGTCATCTTCAAGGTCTAATGTAAAAAGTTTCATTTTCCTTGAGAACCACTTCTAACAGGGTGACACTACAGAACGCCTTGGGGACAATACCACAGTCTCGCTAGCAGCCTTCTCAGATTAAAAAATGCTTGTCCCTGCCGTTCAGGAAACTATTACGATTCTGCCAACAGCAAATACATTCAAGCAAGGCGACTGGTGCTGTGGTTTGAGATGTAAAAGGGTTGCAAAACACGTATCTGCCTCTTCCCACAGTTGTAAAAGGGCTCGGTGCTGGACAGGAACCTCTCAGAGGGCAACGGACAGAGGGATTTGAGCCAGCGTCTCCCGCTGGGGCACGAAGGGATGGAGTGGTGGAGGCTGCTGTGGCTGAGCCACCATGACACGGAGCTGCGTCCGCTTCCAGACGCGCCCCGGGGAGCTGCGCTGTCACCCGCCTCTGAGCTGTTCCCGCAGTATCCCTGACGCTCAGCCTCCGAGGCGTGCGGGATCCATCCTGTGGCTCTCAGCCCCGTGCAAGCCTGGCTGTGGGGCGTGCAGGATCACAGCAGCTGGTCCTCTGAGAGGGGACTTTTTAAGGAGCAAGGTGTTCTCTTGTGTTTATCAGTATATTAGTCTGCAGCACTTATTCCACAGCTGCACTACATCAAGCGAAATAGAGTAACAAGCATTTTATGTATTATACCTTAAGTAGCAATTTGGTATTTCCTACAGGCTTTCGCATCAAAACCTTTAACTCATTTCTGCTTTATTCTCTCCATCCACAAAATAAAGCTAAGGTATTGACCTGAGATGTTTCTTGTGAGGATTAAACAGCTAGCATTTATATAATATTTTGAAATGTTACATGCTGTTTTGGTTAATAAGTCATGATCTATATTAGCGAGGGCATGATGAAAACCAGCCAAGCCGCCGCTGTACAAGAGTACCGTACTGTACACCTGCACAGCAAGCACTGAACCTGTTTTATGCACTTCACAAAAGAGTAATATTTTGCTTTTAGAAGCTGCGTTTGCTTTGGCCACAGCGAGTTTTGTTTTATTATCCTGCTGGTATTTTGAAATTCACAAATAAGTCTTGAAACAGATTTAAAACCTGCTTTAAAGGAGTAGTTCAGTGGTAGAAGACAACAGAGCCTCTGTCTCCATGTATCTTCTGCAGCATTCAGTCTCTTCCCTGAGGTGTTGGACTTCAGACACGTTTTATTAACATTCTGGAGTTGTACCCTCCTGACTAACCAGCCATTAGCTGGCTCACTGATCCTTAACTGCAGATCACTCTCTCTCTTATATAGGCTGCATTTCCCTTAGGTTCCAAAATAATTAGTCTCCCGGCTATGGATGTGATTTCCGTTTAAAGGAATGCAGAAGAAGCACCTCAGCCACTGCTGGCGAGCGTCCTTATTCATGCTACGCTCCTTCTCTGGTTGATATTCATAGAGCACCAGATTCTAATTCTACTTAATAATTAGGCTAATACTACACATACTTACATTTGCCTTCCAGCGCAATTTTCAGCACAGTAAGCAGGGAGTTGCACGCACAGAGCTCCCATAGCAACATGTTATTGTTAACCAAAGTTGTGTGCACAGCTCCATGTGCTAAAAATTCACCGAGGACCAATTCAGCTGTCAGATGCACAGGGGCAACTCCCACGGGATCTCAGCGGAAGGTTCAGAGGGCAGCATAATCTTATAAAAATATAAGTGTGTTGTGGGTAGCAGTCACCCAGAGCTCTGCTAGGTCAGTACTGTGAGCTGGCCTGTTTTGGACCACAGAGATAAAACCCCGCGCTCTCTCTTTTGTCAGAGCTGAACATAAGGGCACCATTATTACAAAACATTCGAATATTATTCCTCAAAACGTGCTCTACTGTAAGGCGTGATACCTCTATACCAAGGAAGCGATGGTGCTTCCTGGCGTGCTGTGTGACTGCAACCCTCACTTGGGAGAGCTAAAATGGAGAAAACCTGCTCTTTATTTTAGAATACAGAAAAAATATTGCAAGTGATGTCATAAGGAGGCAAGATAAGGTCAGTCCAAATACTCACCAAATAATATAATCAAAATATTTTCTTCCATAGCTTGTACTGACAACCTCTTCATTTAGGAAAGGGTGGAAAAAAAAAAGGCAATTAAAATGCTGTGCCTGAAAGGCCACTTACTGCTTAGAGTCACAAAGTCCCAGTGGACTTTCCCTAAACACTTGAGTCTAAAACTTTGCTAATTGTTTTGATTGCCTTTTAATCATATCACGCCTTTTCTTCTGTCCTTCCATTTATTGAATGTATCAAAACCAATCACAGTTGTAACAGACGAAAGACATTTTCTCACAAAAAGGCTAGATACCCAGTAACTGACTTTTGCTTCTCATACGAACTGCACTGTGCAATTTTAAAGACTCTAGGAATATGTTTTAACTGAGGTTACTAGACGTCATCAACCAATGCGAACAAAACCCGAATAAGCAAACAGTGGTAGGTCCCCATAGGAAGTATGGAGCGATTTCAGCTCCCCCTGCACCTGTACCCAGAGGTATGAGGACTGTTCCCCTCCTCGTGCCTCCGTTGGCATGTTCGTACCTTACTAAGGGTAGGCAGGAGTAGGCACAATCTGCCCAGACTCCTGTCAGTCAGGGTGGCTCTGTGCTGTGGCAGGTCTAATGACGTCTGCCATTTTTAGGTGTCTTCTTGTATCAAAGACAACGATAGCTGTAAACGCTGTAATTCAGACACCTTACCTCACTTGCAAATACAGCAACGTAACTTGAATGTGTAAACACCAGCCTTACTTTTGCAAAAATAAGCTAGAAAACAACATTTTCTTTTAGAGATCGAAGCCATTCTCTTTCTCTGCCCATGTACCAGGTCGGACATATCTATTTCTTACAAGTATGACTGGTTTTCCAGTCAAGCACGTGAAGCCAGGGAGGGAGTCTTCCTAGCTCCCTGGCAGGGGAGTACTTGGGCAATCTGCATATTTACTTTCTTTCCCCCTTTATTTTATTAAATTCCGTCTTCCTTGATAAGTCGTTTAAAAATGTCCATTTCAAGCATTTGCTTTGATCTGCCTTCCTGGTAATTAAATTGCCTGCCTTTAAATTGCCATCATTTAAAATAATCCTAATTAAGACAATTTCCCCAAACTTCAAATACCGGTTTTGAATTCTTGTGTGAAGAGAATGAATAATGATTCTGTGTATTCACTTTAACACTGTCTACTTTTCCCATACAAGGAAATCGATTTTCTCACCTGTCATGTTAACTAAGGGCACAATCCAGCAAATTCTTACTTCTGCAAGTAGGTCTTAGTCACACAGCAATTCACTGGAACTAATTACAGGAAGATTTGCTTATGCGAATAAGGATGGCCTGGGTAAGATCATTTGGGTAAGTGTGCAAGTGTGTATGTGCACTGAGTAAGCATAAGCCTGTGCAATAAGCATTTCATACCGATGCTTTAGAAGATAGATGTCCTGTGCAAAACAGTAACTGCAGTTCATACAGAACGTGAAAATGAAGATTTCTGCAGGTTGAAATAAAAATAATTATCATGGATACATATATATCTACAAAGAATTGCTTTCGCTCTGTATCTGAGTCATTTATGATCAGATGATCTGTCTGTACCTATTTCAACTCTTGAGAGAACCCAATAGTGCTAGTAAATACAAAGGGGCTAGACAATGCTTGTATCTCGTAAAACCTATCTAAAAAAAATCAGTACTTTATTTTAACCTCCTACAAACATCACTGTTCATTGTGTTTTTATGACACATAGAGAGTACTAAGGTAGAAGAAAGCTTATGAGCAACTGGGACAGACAAGAGAATGCAAAAAATATATAACCTGGATTCCCAGCTGGTAATAGTCCACAGAGGCTGTGAAACGATTATGCACTACTATGTTTACCTCAGCTTTTTATATTTACATATCAGAATATATGTTGGAAGGTTTAATTGTGAGGTTGTCAAAAGTAAAAGTACTTTTAGAAACCCAAGCCATGCAATATTACAGGGGAAAAAAAAAGATTAAAAAGTCTTATCTTCAAATGGAAATACAGAAAACAACATGTTGTTTAAGCAGGATTTTATTTTCTTCTACTCAAGTGATGAAGAAGCTTTTGTAAAGAAAGGCTTTCATCTTATACATGCAGTACTCCATCACAACATAATTACCCTAATTTGTATTCCACTGTAGAAATAGGCTTTTGCAGCTTAAACAAATTAAGCAACAATCACTAAGTGTACATGACCAGCATTCTTTCAAGTAACCTGTTATCAGCTCTGGCTACAGCTTTATCTTGATAAAATGGAAATCCTGTTTTATTTTCCTGCTTTTCCCCCCAGGATTATGCCAGTCAGATGGCCTAAAGAAGCACCGTGATTCACTGGCTGGAGTGAGGCACAGAGTATCCAGAGATTAATTCCTATAGCCTCACTAAATCGTTATGTGATCTGGGTCAAATTCTGACTGCCTTTGGGTCTCTATTTAGGAGACAGCCTGTACGCACTTAACTCTGAACATGTGAATAACCCAGCCACGCTCAGAAGGTCTTTTAAGCAGCTGCATGTGCTCCCTGCCGAATAGAGGCTCTTCTGCTGGTCTTTTCCTCTGGCTTTGGTTGATATTATGTGTCCTCAAGGACCACGGGACAAGCTCTACCCTGATCTGTATTTACGTTATTTGTCCTTTAGCTGTGTAACTACAGATATCCCTGCTGTTGGTACACATTCTTCTAATTATTAATTGAACTCTGACCTGGTGGATCACTACCAGTTAGGCTTTGCCTTCATCACCTTCTCCTCCTCAGTCCCTCCAGGTATGACCCTGTGGGGACTATAATGGACATTCCAAAATGCTGGACAGGAGCTGAGGCCGGGGCACCAACTGACTCCGTCCCAGCAGTGAGGGGATGACTCCTGACTCCACTGTAGCATCGCTGATGACCACAGATGGGCAGAAGCAGCCGGGGGTTCTGCTCTGAGAGGGATTTGAAGGACTGGCAGTGTCACATCAAAACCAGTGTCTCTTTTTTCCCACTGCTGGGTCTGGGGGAGATGAAGTCTCACTGGTGCCCACTCTCCAAGGTGCAGCTGCGGGAACCGTGTGTGGCTCCACATGGGCTTGCCAAGATCCTTACAGGAAAAAAAAAAAAAAAAAGAAGGAGGAGAAATGGGGAGAGGCAATAAGGCCATCCCAGAGCTGTGGTAGGAGGAGGACAGGGGGTAATCTATCTCCTCACAGGCAGTAGTGACCAGAATTTGGATGCTTCCCCACGGAATAAAAAAGATGCTGCCTTCAGATCTTCCTTCAGCTGTAACAGAGGCTGATCCACCATGCAGAAATATTTCCGAAGTAGATAGCTCCCAGCAGGAATGAGGTGAATGGGAAGAGAACATATCTACCTCCAGAAAGAGTGGGAACCATCACTGCTGCTCCTGAAGTGCTGGAGAAAAAAAATTCACCAGGCAGGCATGTTTGCTCCTGTCACCCCAGCTGGCAACCAAGCCCCACAGAGCCGCTCTCTCACTCATCCCCCCATTTGGGATGGGGGAGAGAATAGAACATAATAGGACAGTGAAGGGATATCCCTTGGGTCAGCGGGGGTCAGCTGTCCCGGCTGTGTCCCCTCCCAGCTCCTTGTGCCCCCCCCAGCCTGCTCGCTGGTGGTGGGGGGGGGAGAAGCAGAAAACCCCTTGGCTCTGGGTAAGCCCTGCTCAGCAACAGCTAAAACATTCCGGAGTTACCAGCACTGTTTTCAGCACAAATCCAAACCACAGCCCTATACCAGCAACTATGAAGAAAATTAACTCTATCCCAGCCAAAACCAGCACAGCTGGATAGTGTTTTCTCAGCAGGTGTGTTGTGATCTCCTCTGGCACAGCTGGGATCAGCTGTCAGAAACACAGGAATTAGTGGCTGTGGCAGGGGAATGCCACCTTCCCCAGACCTTTCCCATCTCCCTCTCTTTCCCAGCCATCCCAGACAAAAGCAATGTAACAAGTCAGGTTTGAGGTCAATCCAGGAAATCCAAACAGTTCAGGAGGAGTGGGGAATAGGACTGGGCACGGACACACCTATGATGCAGCTCAGACCAGCAAATGGGCTGAAATGGGGCTCCAGAGCATGGGCAGAGGGTGTGGGTTGAGGTCCCAAGCGATTTTGGTCAGGACACTTAGGGCTTATGGGGGGGGCACTTGGGGCCCAGCACAGCCTTCCCTCCCATCATGGTATGATCTTGCACCTAACAACACCCTGGGTTTTGAGGGGTACCTGCTGTGAAAAGCTCTGATTTTGGCCAATCCAACTGATTCCTGGGAGTGCGCCTCAGATCTATAGCCTGGCCAGCTAGTGAGGTATTGAAGCCTCTCCCAAACTGGTTTAGAGTCTGCCCAGAATTTACTTCACTTGGTACTCTGGTTGCCCCTGCACTGTGACTGCTGGAGGGGCAACGTGTTGGCAATGGATGGGGCTTGGGTGATGAGGCCTCAGGAGGGGAGACGTGAAAAATGGGGTGACTCTTCAGGGATCACGTAAGCCAGAAGCCAATGGTGGCCACAACCCAGGCAAGGGAGTCCCACAGCAGCCCGCTGGCACGGTGACAGCAACAGGTCCCACTGACAATCTGACCATCACCAGGCAGAGACAAGGTCATGAACTGAGTCCGAGGTCAATCCAGAAAATCTGAACAATAATTCAGGAACAGGCAGCTCAGATCAGGCCTGATGACCCAGACCTGAGCTGAAATGGGGCCCATGGGCTGACGGTATGGGTGCAGTGAGGCTGACCAGGACGATTAGGGCCTCGGAGCCCAGCACAGCCTTCCTCAGTCACCTCTCTGGGTGACGGATTGAATGGATAACAACTCTCCGTTTCCCTCAGAGACAGCAGAGAGAGAGCAAGCAGCAGTGCTGGAGCTCTTTCGTCAGTGTTTAACATCTTATTTGTGCTCAGGGGCTCCTGAAATCAATGCCTCAAAAGCTGGTCTTTGTTAACTCCACGGCCCTTTGAAGTACCAAAATCCAGTGCTTTCTAGCACCATATGGTGAATGCATTGTCCTCCTTTGTCATCACTGGATCCAAGGAGGAATATGAAACCATGGGCACCAAGAAATTGATACCAGAGCAAAGCTGTAAAGACCGGGGGCTTAAATAGCCTTCACAGGCAAGTGAGGACCAGCCAGGAGTATCCTCACGGTTGATATGAGGATTATCACCCATGTGTCATATGTCATGCCACATACAGAAGATACTGATCATTCTGAGGAAAATGAGATGGAATAATCCACACAGCTGTGACTAAGTGAACGCGCTGCTTGACCCTGAGATTCAGCCTTCTTGATCTCCTTTTCACAAGTTTGAAATTCCCAGTGCTTCCAGCAGAAAACAGGAGATGGGTAAGAACATGTCTTTGCTGTTACAGCAAGGCAAGATATGACCCACTCGAGACTGTTTCTACTGCCAGCTCTAGGTGCCACCATCAGTAACAGATCTGAGCAAATACTTTCTCTCAGGCCTGTTCCCTTTTCCTCCCTCAACGTTTCATTTCCATCTCTGTACTCAGGGCAATGGTTGCTCTACATACCCGGGAAGAAAGCTGCTTTTCCTCTCCATCAAACCAGCTTGCCTCTCTCTGCTCCAAGCTTTCATGCTATGGCTGAAATCCAAACAAATGATTTAGCCCTGCTGAACTTATTGCCTCTTCTAAGGAACTCCATCATCTCCTTTAGCTCGTCCATGCCCAGGAGTAGCAAATTCTAAAAGCAGTCTTAAATTTAAATGTACCAATCTGTTTACTGAGCAGTGAACCTTCAGGCAATAAATACTACAGCAGGAATTCACCGAGACTCTGTTAGGGCTTGACAGCCCAGCCAGCCATTGCGCAAATCTTTGTTAGTCCTGACAAGATGTTTGTTTTTTTTTTTTTAATCAAAGGAATTACAAATTTGTTTTTAATCTTTGGGGTTACTCTTAATGCCTTAGAAAGGATCCAAAGCTATTTAAAACCGTATTCACATTACAAGCAGGCAGTAAATTTCAAACTACTCGTCAAGCCCATTGTCATTCCATGTGAACAATGCCACAGAGGAGAAGCTCAGCAAAATTTTTGTCCATGTACTGGAGTTCTTTAATGCATTTCAGACATTGCAAGTGCTCTGGACCTCCCTGATTTTAGAAATCATGTTCCCTATTCTGGGTAGACGACCGTCCAATCAAGCAGAACCTCTGGAGGCATCATACAGGTGCTAAGCAGCAATCCTAGCAATCGTACAATCGTGGTAACTCCTCCTTGGTCCTACGAGTGTGGCAGCTCTAGGAGTTCATCAGCAAGGCTCCAAGCCAAAGCTAATTTCTGTGCAACGAGGTGAACAACAGTGTGAGGTTATATTTGCTCAGACCTGTGGGGCCATCGTGCTTACCTGGTTCTGTAACACCCTTGTCCCCAAGGCTCTTGAGGAGAAGTAAGACCTTTACGTTGGCACAGTCTGAGTCCTCCTCAGCCCACAAGTCTCTTTCAGTATTTCTTTAGGGTTGTACTTACCTCCAGGCTACACTGGAATACGTTTTTGGATTCTTTTTGCACTCTCTGTGAATTTCACATTCTCATCCTTTTCCTCCTTGAAGAACTCTCTCTGGTTGTCTGGATCTCTGCCACTTTGATGCAGTCCTGCAGAACCTTTCAGCCCACGAAATCACAGGAAAAACACAATTCCCACAGAGACACCACTCTGGTGTCAAAGCAGTTGTGACTCCTGTGCTAATCTCATAAGAAATCTCATGAAGTGGTATCACTTCATCACATCCAAGTGCCATGCCTTCCCAAAATGTGCACGTGCCCTCCTTGATAACTACTGCCATTTGGGGCTGCATCTCACCAGCTGCTTGAAACGCTGTGCAAGTTGTTCTGCTTCCCAGCCAGCCTTCGCCTGCCCTCCCCGCCGCAGACTCTGTGTGGACTCCAGCTAGCTCTGAGACAGGCGGTGCTTAACTCCTAGTTTTTACATCACCCTTCTGCCAACAGGCTTTCAACATCCTGGGGATGTGAGAAGGTTAAAAGTTGTGTCTTATCCAAACCATCAGACTAGAGGAAGCCAGACACGGTCCCCAAGACAAAGGGACTCTCACTCTGCTGGTGTGGGAGCTCCTGCATGTTTCCCCAATCAGACCTGCGTTGCAGTGAGCAACTTTTGCCGCGGTGTCGGGGCACTGAGTGCATCAATAGGCCTTAATGGCCCTGACCAGCTTCACCTGGGGCCTCCATCCCCAGCCTCTGCCCATGGCCCGGTACATCCATTTAAGCTCAGGCCTGAGTCCTCAGCCTTGCTTTAAGTGATATTGTTGGAGGTGCACTTGTCTCCAGTCCTATCTCCTGGCTGGACCTTGGTCTACTGTCCCAGCTTTGTCTCCAGCCCTGCCTCTTGCTGCTCTCCCTTACAAGGAGTCCCAGGATAGACCTACACCTGAGTCACCACCTTGCCTTCAACAGTCTGGGACTGTTGATGGACCTTGATACCAGCACCCAGGTCTGCCCACCCTGTTCAGATCCTGCAGGATTGTGCCGTGGTGGCAAGGACCCCTTGAGTCACTCCTGCCGGGCTCTGGGGTGGCTGGGGACAGTTCGGGCTGGTCTCAGAGAGCCCTAGGGACTGGATGGCTGGTGGAAGGTAGGGGCTGGGCTGACCAACAGCAGGAGGCTGGGATCAGGCTGAAGCTGTCAGTGAGGCTGGGCAAGGGTGGGACAAAGCAAGCCATCCCCAAATAGTCCCTTGGCTGGGAGCAGGGCTTGGGGGATGAACACAGGGGTTCCTAGAGCAGCCTTTGAGGGTGGGAAAGGGATCAAATCACCCCTGAGGCCATACTGTGCTGGGTGAAGGCTCACACCTTCCCTGGGGAGAGCCCAAGGGCTGGAGGGGTGTCAAGTCATCCTGGAGGCCACTCGGGGAGGGGAATCTAGCCTCCCCGGGGAGGCTGTGTGGCTGGGCAGGGGTGAAATCAAGGTATGGCAGAGCAGGCATCCCCGGGATGAGGATCAAGGCACCCATGAGGCCGGGGGCTCAGGATGTCCCTGAGCAGCCTAGGAAGCTGGGGAGCACTGGAGGCCGCTGGTCAGTGGGGCTGAGGTGGCACCTGGGGAAAACACGGGGGCCTGGGGATTTCAAGCCCTCCCTGAGCAGCCCCAACAGCTGGGGTGGTCCACAGGTGTCCCAAGCAGCCCTGAAGGCTGTGTGGCTGTAGAGGGTCAGGTTGTCCCTGGGGACCAAGGGGATGACAATGTCCCAGAGCAAGATTAAGCCACCCTTGAAGCCAGGTGGAGGATGAGGTGAAGCCCCCCTAAGAATGGGCCAGGGATTCTCAGGTTGCTCCTGAGGTTGGGGAGGTTCAGGACTTTCCTGAGGAGACCTGATGGTTGGGGAAGGTGAATGATGCTGACTGGGAGGTTCATGCTCCTGGAGAAACAGAGGCAGCATGGCGTGCATGGGCTTCAAACCACCCCTGAGGCCATGAGGCCTCCCCGCAAGAGGCAAAGATAAGGATCAAGCCACCCTGAAGAATCTGTGCGTGTGGTAGGGTCACCCCTGAGGAGCTTTAGAAGAGGGGAAGGGTGTTCCTGCCAGCCCCGAGGAGCCCCAACAAGCTCCGGAGCCTGGGCAGCCGGGTGTGGGCTTAACATCAGGGTGCTCCAGAGGAGTAGGGAGCTGGTAGCCTGGACCGCATCCTGGCTTCCCAGTGTCTGTGGCTGGACTTTGGAGCTTCTCTGGGGTGTCTGACAACCCCCTGGCCTCTAACTCTTGACTCCCTTGGGTGAATCTGGCATGAAGGATCTTTCCTCAGGGTCAAGATTTTTTCTGTGGGTACTTAGCAGAGAGATGTATGGAGATATTGACTTGGCTGACTCTAAGGCTGAATTTCTGTCTCTCACAGCATGTTGAGCAGAATGCTGATAGAAGCAAAGGCTGTTTACAGAATATATAACAGATACTTCAAAGAGTTTTTCTAGCTTTGAGTTCTTCAGTCGCAGGCATTTGTGCATAATGCATTTCATGTTCTAAAAACCTGATACAATATACTGATTAGATAAAGGCAGGAGGATTACAATTAGTTCAGTTTTCTTCCTTGGTTACAGCTTAAGTTAGGTGATGATACAACAGCTTATGCTTCCAAGTTTAGACAGGAGTTATCTTAGAAGGCAAAGGTAACTTTCTGCTGTAAAGAGAAGGGATGGAGGAAATTCTCAGCACTGAAAGCTGCAGTTCCGCAGATCTCTTCAAAATAATGAGAGAATAAGTTGCCCAGTATTCCAGCCTGTTATAAACCGGCCTACCTTTGTGTGTGTTAACAGCTTTAGTAACTGAGACAGGAGTGTATATTGAGAGTTACAGCACTATGAATGTGCTTAGAGACTGCAGAACTAGGGTCTTTGTTTTTATTCAAACTCATACATCCCTTAATTATTCTAGATATTTATTTTTGTGTATAACCTTGATCCATTAGGTAGCTTCCTTTTCTTACAGAAACAAAATTTTCTAATTCATGTGCAGTACCCACTTCAATATAGAACAGGCAAAAAGACCGTTAGTGAAGCATGTCAGTCAAAATCAAATCATACTATAAGCAGAAAACTTCATGTGCAAACAGAAAAAAATTAGCATTCTCGAGGTTTTTTGTTCCCAGTCCCTTCCATATGCAAGGAGCTTTAGCTTCACATGGAAACGGGCTTGCATTAGGCCGTTTCTCACTGTATCAGGCTCTTTATGCACCCAGCCGGCTGCAGAGTTTCTCTTTGCTGCGGTGTCTCTGTGTAATCCCAGCCAGTTTCCCTTTGCAGCTGTGGGGGGCCTCCTTTGA
The DNA here is from genome assembly GCA_026212715.1 of Elanus axillaris. NCBI lineage: Eukaryota > Metazoa > Chordata > Aves > Accipitriformes > Accipitridae > Elanus > Elanus axillaris. The sequence goes on along the minus strand of JANZLQ010000008.1, from coordinate 4,330,546 downwards.
TGTGCCTCTGTAGGTGGCTGCCGATCCCTCAACCGGGGCCTGCAAAGAGAATCTCTTCTGGAGAGGAAAAGAAAACACCCCGGTGATGCTATGTGACTGTTTGCTTTATGGATGCTGGAGGAACTGACGTCAAGTGCCTCAGGATATTGTTCTAATGCAGTAACACGATGTTGTGGTGTGTATCTCTGTGCATCTAATATCCAATGGAGAGCCTGTGGTGAAGGACGACGTGGTCTGTACCTCCCTTCTGCTCTTGGTCTCTCTTACTTTCAAGAGTCTCCACGTGTACTGAAAAAATCTGCGGTGTCTGCTTGTGACTATCATCATTTGCAAATAGTGACCTCCTTTAGATGTATTAAGAACGTTTTTCTTACATTGTTCCCACCTGTGCGGCTGTAGGCACTGTTAATATAGCAGAGCAAACGCATAAACATGCAACAGAGGTGACCCAATGCTCATTTTATTTTTGCTTCTCATGTGGGAGGAAAGGGAGAGAAGTTGTTTCGCATACCTTCGGCATGCAGCAGAGATGACCCCAGTGTTCTTGTTTCTGTCACAGCTTTCACCTCTTTTCACTTTGAACATAAGTACTGATACAAGAAGTTAAAAAAGTGATGTAAAAACCAATGAAACTAGGCCAAATTTTTCAACATTATACGTAAATGCAAGCAGGAGCTTGTGTTCCACTGAGGCGACCGTGCAGCTAGAGTCCTATGAAAATACCCGCGTTTGGGTGAACCCAGTTGCCCAGCAGTTTTTCTCCTCCTCCTGTGCCTCCCTGCAGCATGGGAATATGCCAGTTGTTCTGGGACATACGGGATCTCACTTCAGGATGTGAACATCCTCAGAGCCTGGGAGAATTTAGAATCACAGGATCATGGAATGGTTTGGGTTGGAAGGGACCTTTAAAGGTCATAGAGTCCAACCCCTGTGCAACGAGCAGGGACATCTTCCACTAGATCAGGTTGCTCAGAGCCCCATCCAACCTGGCCTTGAATGTTTCCAGGGATGGGGCATTGACCACCTCTCTGGGCAACCTGTGCCAGTGCCTCACCACCCTCATCATAAAAAATCTCTTGCTGGACGCAGTACTGAAGGTAGGGTCTCACCAGAGCAGAGTAGAGGGGCAGAATCCCCTACCTTGACCTGGTAAGAAAGAAGCTGGTCATGCTTCTTTTGATGCAGCCCAGGATACGGTTGGCTTTCTGGGCTGCGAGCACACGTTGCTGGGTCATGTCCAGCTTTCCATCCACCAGTACCCCCAAGTCCTTCTCCGCAGGGCTGCTCTCAACCCCTTCATCCCCCAGCCTGTTTTGATTAGCGGATGTTGTCCCGACCCGGGTGCAGGACCTTGCACTTGGCCTCATTGAACCTCATGACGTTCACACAGGCCTGCTCCTTGAGCTTCTTCAGGTCCCTCTGGCTAGCATCCCGTCGCTCAGGTGTGTCAACTGCACCACTCAGTTTGGCGTCATCTGCAAACTTGCTGAGGGTGTGCTTGATCCCACTGCATTGTTGATGAATATATTGAACAGTACCGGTCCTAATGCAGGACCAGTACTGTTTACTAAGGACTATAAAGGTATGGGATAAAAATGTAAGGGTTGATGCAACGCGTGAGGTGTGGGAGTGGTGTACTCTGGTAAAACCTCTCTAACAATGATTAATGCAGTTATGCAATCATCTGACTGTATAGGAAATATCCTCAGCCTGCTCGAGGACCTACCTTCTGTCTAAAGCCTGGGGGGATTTATTCCTAATATAACTATGTATATTGCCCGTATACATTTTCCCCATTGTCCTGGTTTCAGCTGGGATAGAGTTAAGTGTCTTCCTAGTAGCTGGTACAGTGCTGTGTTTTGAGTTCAG
>JANZLQ010000008.1:4304113-4328053 GCA_026212715.1 Elanus axillaris | reverse complement strand
CCCGGACGACCCGGCGCGGTCAACCCCCCCCCCCCCCCCTCTCCGCCCCACGCACACGCGCGCGGACAAACGCAACTCGACGCACCGCAGGGACGCACGTCGCCGCCGCCACAGCCGGGGCGCGCGCGCTTGCCCGGCCCCTCGCGCCCCTCCCCCTGCTCCCTCGCGCCCGCGGCGGCTGCTGGGATTGGCTGCGGGCGGCCCGGCCCCTCCCCTCCGCCGTCCGTCCGCCGCCGCGGGTGAAAGGGCGGCCGGGCAGCGGCGATAGACATGGCGGCGGCGTCGCGCTGGTGGGGAGTCGTGGGAGGTCGTCGGGGGCTGCGGAGGTTGCTGAGGGTGAGAGCCGCGCTTGGCGGCGGACCGACCGAGGAGCAGCGCGGTTTCCTCGCTCGTCCCCGAGCTGCGGGGCGGCTGGGGGTGCCCCTGTGTAGCAGAGGGCCGGGGCGGCTCCCTCTGCCCCCTGAGGGGGGCTGCAGATGTGTGTGTGTGTGGGGGGGTCGCCGGGCGGGTGCTGTCCCCCGTGTGTAGGGCCGGGTGTATCTGTGTGTGTGCGGCTGGGGCTGTCGGGGTCCCCCCCCCCCAGACCCCCGGGCTGGGTGAGGGCCCGTTGGGGAGCGTGTGTGTGCGATCGTGTTGCTGCGGCAGTGACAGGCTGCCGGGGGGAAGGGGGGGGGGGGTGCTGCCCCCCCCGGCTGCCCGGGGAGGGTTTGCCCTGGGGTGGGAGGTGGTCTGCGGGCGCTGGCTGGAAGGGGGTGGTTGTCGTGACACTGGGAAAGAAAACCAGCCTGGGTCCTGGGTTGGGCTGGCAGCATCCGAGAGCCTGTTCCTCGGTGGATCCCACCCGTGTGGTGCTAGGAGTGGGGTGGTTTTTGTTGTTTTTTTTTTTTTTTTTTGTCTTTTTAACTGAATTTTCTGCTGCTGGAGAGGGTTCTGTGCTACTTCCTGTTTATTTCTGCCCTCTCCCGCTGGTAAACAGGAGCTTATCAAAACTCGGGGGTAGAGTGTAGTTTTATACTATTTTTAGTAGTAAAATCTTAGCTCATAGAAAAAAGCTATGGCTTTGTGAAACCGTGCTGTCTCTTCCCTCCCTCCCTCTTTACCCCAGATACTTATGGGCCTTTCAGCTGTCACTTAAGGCTTTACTGTGGGTTTTTATTCTTCTTACTTTTCATGAAAATACAGTAAACTAATTGCAGAACTATACTAACGGCTTTGGTGAAGACTTTAAATTTGTAGAAAGCTTTATTCCTTAGACAGTGGAGGAACTTCACTGAGGTGGTTGCTGCTATGTTTTCTTCTCTATTACTTCTATAGTGTGTGTTAAAAGAAAGAAGAGATCAGGATAAGAACAAGCAACATTAGCGCATGGTGTTGTGCAACTGTTGAATGACACTACAACTAGTTTGTGTATGGGGAAAGTGGTGCAAAATACCTATCATTGCTTACAGTGGGAAGAATACATCATTTTTTGTTTCCTGAAAAGGAAAGTGTCTTTGGAGGTCTGCAAGTTCCAGTGGAGAAGAGTGACTTGCAGAAAATGTTTGCTCTCTGTACCCCTGAGGGTGTGGGATAGATTCCTCTCTAGAAATGTAACCCCATAATGGTACTGTAAAGAGCTCCTCACGTGTCTTTAGGGATCATGTAAAAGAGATGGTTTATGTGGGCAGGGCATTTTGAGAAGGGGTTAAAGAAAAAAAAAAGGATGTGCTTTACCCAAATATTTTTCCTTGGGAAATATGCATAGCAAACCTGTTTTGCCATAAAGGTGTACATGAGAGAAGCTTCTTGAAAAGGAAGGAAAAAAGTTTGATTGGAGGCAATGATTTGGAACTGGCAGAGGGCTTGTGCTGTTTGAAGACTTTATTTTTGGTAGCCGTGCACATGTGTGTGTATATACAGATGTGGAAGACTTCTGCTCTTCCCACTAAAGACCAAAGACTTTAATGTCAGTCCTTTGGAGCCTCCCTGTGAAAGGGCCTACTTTGTCTCCTTCCTTCTAACATCTCAAGGGTGTGGTCTGACGGCATCAGTGTAAACAGTTAAAAGTTACCTTAGTGACGCCTTTGTAAAACAAAATATTTTTATAGCTACCTAACAGCAGTTGTGACTTATGTAACTGATGTGATTTCTAGCCCTTAATATCTGTGTATGAAAGTCGCCTTCAGGACATCAGTATATTGGAAAGCATTTAATAAGACAAATTTGCATGGGAATTACTTCCGTAGATTCTTTTGTTTTGCTAACATAGGCAAATAATATAATTGTTGTCTTCAAACTTTAACCTGCTTGGAGCGCTTACATCTTTTGCAAGGGCTAGTAGGTATTGACTTGTCCTTAGCTTCTTTTGCCCTTCTCATGTGGGAATAAATAAAGGACCTGAGAGATGGTGCAAAAACACTGAGCTGGGGATTTAATTAATTGCTGTGTTTCTATTCTAATGCTTAGCACTCCTATTTAGCTTTTATGGAGAACTGGTGCTGTTTAGAATATAACCAACATTTCTTTTTGAGTGCTTTCCACTTCTGGATCTGGGAGAAAATCTGATGTTGAAAGAAGTCTGTAGTTACAGAATGAGGATGAGAGATGGCTTGTGATATTTCAGTCTTGAAACTCTTTGGAGAGAGCTGTCAGACTGTTTAAAATAATGTAGAAGAAAGTGATAAATAGTATACATCATGAAATCAAGAGTGAAGTGGTGATATGGATTTTATCAGTGTAGATAATTTTTTTAACCACTGAAATGTATGGAAAATTTCTCTGCCATCTGTGCCCTCATAAGTTGTTATCTCTGCAGCCACCATTTTTAAGTCATGGAAGTTACCTGTACAGTGCGAGCTCCTTGCTCTCTTCTGTGACATTATTTTTAGCATGCTGTTATTCCAGGGAAATGTTTTTCCCCTTGGTTATGAGCACAGGAAGCATTAGCCTGATGGGGATAGCAAGATTGATATAATCTGTCATTAGGGAAGGGAGTTAAAATGGTCACCAATCTAGGGAGATGAATGTAGCCCTAAACTTTTGGAGTTCAGTGATTGTTTCTAGTATGTAAATTACAGACTTTAGTACAAACAAGCACTCTTGAAGTAGCCGAAGTAGAGGTTTCTGATTTTTTTTTTCCTTGCTCCCAGGAGTAGCTGTTCGGATTCTGTAATCAAAGCATGCTATGCCACCTACTACGGGCAAATCCTAGTTCTGAAGGAAAAGTTAAGAGTTCATTAAAGTTTACATTGAGTAAAAAAATGTCAGTCTTGTTCTGAAACACTCTGTGTGTTTTAATTTTCTTGTTATTTTGTCTGTCCCAAACTTGGATTGGTGGTTCCTGCGTGATTGTTACAGTTCTGGGATCTATTGCAGAGGCACTAGCCTTGCTGGAGCCGTTTAAGCTGCTGCCATGAGAAACTGTTCCAGCTTTCTAGAGCTGCTAGGTCTTGATCACAGGCTGTTCCTTGTGAGCTCCTGTCTCCCGTCAACTAGTGCCGGGCTGCTGCTTGAATATCTAAGTGGATAAGCTGCACTGAAATCTGGCTGAGAACACATTTTTCCCAGTCCTTGTGAGTATCTTCTCAGCTGGATGTATTCCCTGGTGTGGTTTGCTGTGTGACTATATAAACTTTTGGGACCGGCACAAAGGAGAAGGTACTTGGGAGTAGGAATGATTTAGTTTTAAAACGATAACCTTGGGTGGAAGAGTGTTTCCTTCTTTGTAGTTTGTGTGCTGTATTGGCACATATAAAAAATGGGTTTTCTCTTCTTCCTTGTAGAATTACCAGTGGTTCTTAAACCTGGTAAGAGTGAAAGAACTGTTATGCATAGTACACTGTACTTTACAAAACCTTGTAGTACATCTTTGTTTGCAGTTGGCTTCGGGAGGATCTGCTTACAGTTACAAGTGCTTGGCTGTTCAGCACTCTCAGAGAGAGAGTAAAGGGGAAGAGCAAGTGCTTCATTAGACAAACAAAATACAGAAGCATTAATTACATTTGTTTTCCTGTGTAAAAGATCTGTACAATCTTATATTAATAAGCTACATTTTCAGCCTCGTAGATTAAAAGTCTTGCAGACACCTGAAGGTGTCTGTTTCCTGTATGCTTTATACATACTCTATCAGTAGAGGCCCATAAGCAGGGGATTAACATGTCAAGTGAGTTGAAATAAAAAAAGATTTCCAAACAGTCGCTGTGTAATCAAAATGTGGAAAAAATTATGTTTTCTTCATGTTTATAATCACTCAGGAATACTTAAGGCTAATGGGAAATACACTGCAAATATAAAGGGGCTATTCTTGTGGTGTCTTAAACTTGAATCCCTGGAAGTGTAAGGGGCACAAATCTTAGCAGAATTGCTGGCGGAAGACAGAAGAAGGAAGAGGTAGAATTTATGGCTAGTGAAAATAAGTATGCTACTCTAGCTGTTACTATTTGGCATTGTTTACTGTGTTTTCTAGTAATGCTAAAACATACATTCCTTCCCACATTAGACTTCTTAAAGCAGATGTTGGTATATGATGCTTTTTTGCCTGGAATCTGGAACTCTGCATCTCCATTTCAACACTGAGACCTTTTTCTGCCTGTAAAGCTCAGTATCAATGAGTAATTTACAAGATGACCAGTATGGTAGGGAAATCTATTTTCTCAATGAGGGTCGTATAAACCTTTACAAACACACATGTAAGCCACCTCTAAATAACAAGTTTATTTTCTGTTTTGCTGTTGTGTGCTGTGTCCTTAAACCACCTGAAGAGGTTTCCCAGGGCTGTACTGGGTCCCTGGGAGGCAGGTTCTCAGCTAGACCCCAAAGTGTCAGTGTATGATGAGCATACGGTTCTACAAACTACTGGGTAGGTTGATGTATATGAAGTTTTTATAACTGTTACAGCTACTCGGGTTTGAGCTCAGTTTGGCTATTGTGCAATTAAATAGATGAAGCAGGGTGCTTTCCAAAATGCAGTACTGGCACTATCAGTTTTTTGAGGATTCGGTAGAGGTGGGAATCTCCAAGCCAAACTCAGAAGTCCAGAGTTGAGCTCTTATAAATGAATAGTCTGCGTTCTTGGGCCTTCAAGAGTCAAAAGCTTTATCAAACTGAAGTAACAAGTCATGACAAAAATAGGTTATACTCGATGACTCTGCTGCCCTCTCCTAGTTTTGCAAGATACAAAAAAAGTCACTAGGTCAGGCTGTTCTCTCTGGGCTCTGTTCTGAGGAATTTTTTGTGTGAGGTATAATACCTAGAGCACGTGCGGTTTTGGGGGGGCAGCCAGTTAAGCATGTAGCTTGAGAGTTAGATTGGCTTGGCTTGTTGGTAGTTTGAGAGTTCTTTGGAGGTTTTGATGCATCTTTTAATGAACCTACCTATAGCAGGAGCTTGGGAGCCTGGGGTAGGTGACACCTGAGTAGCTGTTGATTTGGAGCTGGCAGTTTAGCAGCGTTCCTTTGTGGCCCTAGCTGTGCATTATTTACAAAATGTCTTTTTATTTTTAACTACTTATTCAATTGCTTATAGTGGCTAGGAGCAGACCTCTAAAGAGACTTTTCTTGAAGTGGATTCTAGATTGAGCAAGCTTTTAAACCTTAGTGTTTACTGGTACAGATACATACAGAACCCCACAACTCCTTCTTTCCAAAACTGTGGATTAGAGTTGGAATTTCACATCTGAGTTGAGCAATATGCTTGATTTGTTTTAGGAAATTACCCCACATGTATTCAATTCAGGGCTGAACCTGGCTCTCTAAGTGATTCTAGTGTGTGTGTGAGAGGAGGTAGTTAAGTTTTTAAACAGAGATGCATGATTAGGTTAGGCTATTACAAGATTTTTATGTGAAATCTGTCCAATTCTGTAGTGTAAAAAACAGAGCTGAGTGTGGTTTAATGCTTTTTCAGTTTTTTTAATTGCCTGGTAACTTTATTCTTTCTGTATAAAAAGTTTGAACAGGGCTTTTTTTTTTTCAAGACAGCACATGGCTAAGATTCTGAGCCGTAATGCTAACTAATTTTCCCATCATAGCCTTTCCTTCCAGTCTCCATCTGTGGCGTAACTTTTCTGGCTTCTCATATGTGTTCAAAACTAGCTTTGTATAAAAGGTGTTTACAAGAAAATTCAGAAGCTTTTCTTCCCTTGCCCCCTCCCCCGCTAGCTAACTGCAAGTGTTTAGATTAGCCCCACTGACCCTTAACAAACACTTTCTTCAGTGAATAATATTAACTCGGTGAAGGTTTTTTTTTTTTTTGTGTGTCCTGTATGACCTTCTTCAGACTATTTGTGGTCTCACAAGCACTTCTGTCAATAGTGTTTGACAGGAGAGGGACTCAATCTGCTTAACTGTGTATACTCTGGAGCAGGAGAGTGTACTCTGCTGCTTCTGCTATAGCTGTCCTTGCTCTTCCCTCTGACAGGATCTAAATTGCAATATAGTCACTGAAGGTGTACCAGTGCTGCCGTAAACACGGGTTAATAACCAGCTGGTGGAATTCTGTCCTTAACTGTATCTTCCCCCTTTAATGCCTGAAACGGCTTGTAGTATCACATCCTCAAATGAAGAATAATATACCCCTACAAAAAAAAAATTCTGGTGGTTTTGATTCTAGCCCATCAAAAGATTTGCTTTTCAGGTTGTTATTCTGGATTTTATTTTTGGAGAATGAAGACTAAAAATGAAAGAAGCAAAAAACCCTACCAAAACAAAAACAGAATGGGAGAGAACCCAGCATGTGAAACAGGGTGGAACAATTGCTTTCCACTGGCCTTTTAGTTCCAGAATAATTAAGAATATCTGAATTGTTCCAGAATAATTAAGTTGATCTGGATTACCTGGGACAGTGTATGTATGCTGTGTCTGCCGTTAGTGATTGGCATCTAAATCACTTGTGAAGTTGTAGCAGCTTTCTACTCATGAAGCTTGGCCTGAGCTGGCATGAGGTAGTGTGCTCTAAGGCTTCCTTTAGTTCTGTATTACAGGACTTGTGTTGAAATATATTGTTTTTCCTTTATAACATTTTAATGTCAGCTGCATTACAAATGTGGTACCCTTCTCAGTCCTGGGGTGGTTTCTGCTTTCTGTGCTACATGAAAAGTATCTAGATCAGGCTAGAGGGCTGCGTAGGGAGTGTTCTCATTCCAGTTACTGCCAGCCGCTGGTACTTCAGAACCAATATGAGCTTACATTAAACATAAGATGCAATTTTATCAATTTTTCAATTATGTTCACCCCTGTTGTGGAAGGGGCAGCTGAATTCTCTAATGAACCTCTTCATATGAACTTACACTTCCTTAATTTTTGGTGTCCTTTCTAGTGTAGTGTAGTCAGTCTTCAGCTCTTTTTTTTTAAGTCTTCTCACAGGAAAGCCTTTATTTTCTACTGCTTAGATTTCTGCAGCTTCTGAAAACAATTCTTTCAGACAGAATTGACAGGTTCTGAGTTCTGGCAGTTGCCAGTCACTGCTGTTATGTGCTTCCTACTAGGCAATATTCAGTATTAGGGGTTTTTACAGTAGTCTTTTATTCCAACTGGGTGAGCAGGCGTAGTTCTCCCAGAGCTGTCTGTATTGATGCAACTTTGGTGTGGGACCATTTATCTGTCTGATTATTTTTGTTTATGGTAAACTGTAGCTGTCATTATGTTGTGAACTGACTTGCTTGAGAAGTACCTGTCTGAATCTCCTCTTTAATACACCTGCAAATCTGTTGTATCATCTATTGTATTCTCTTTGAAATAGCACATGTATGCTGCTTTTTCCTGACATGTCATGCAAAATTGTTAAACTACAGGAGCTGTCTTTGCAGAAGTTGGTTTAGAGCAGAAGTCTCAGAGAAAAGGAGAAACAAGGCCTCTCTTCCTCAGACCACTATCAGGGGTTGTGGTAGGGAAGACTGGGAGCTGAACTAGCATCTAAAGGCTGTTCTACTTTTGCTTTCCATACTGGCCCAGTCTATTACCCGCTCTATTCCCAGCAGCTCCCTGGCAGTGGAGGCCTCTCCCCATACACAGCACACATGGATGCGTGCTCCTTTGAGAACATCTTTGTAGGTATTTCTTGGAACAAGGAGGAAAGAAGGTGGTATAGTGGAGAGCGTATTAAAAATCGTTTATACCTAAGCTAATTACTTTATATCTAGGGCTTCTGAATTGTTTTTGGTTGCTGTTTGTTGGGTGCGTGCTTGTGGAAGGGCAGATCTTTATAAGCTTTCATCCAGTTAGTGGGTGAATGGAAAGATATGGAAGAGTTTCCTCATGATGTTAGTATGTGAACTGTTTTTATCTTAATGGAATACTGTAGCAGGAGAAAAACGTTTAACTCCCTCTTTCTTCTGTAGTGCGAAACACTGTGTTCAAGATGGTGCCTTATGACTTCACATAAACTTTATTCGTCTGTGTATGATCCAAATGAAAAGGTAAGTTGTATGGTGCATATTTTTAACATTTTACTGTACCACTGACATTTGGCTTTTAAAGCTATCCTCTCCCCTGTGCTGCTACTAACAGTGGTAGTTCTCCTAGTAGAACCTGTGTACAGTCACTAATTTAATAGCATGTTTTTCTTCCTTTTTTAAGCCAAAAAGGAAGTTGCTTTTACAGTATACTTGTCAAGATTGGATACTACTTCAAGTGCATACCTTAGAAGGTTGGATAAGTGATGGTGAGCTTGGGAAAGTTATGTGCTGGCCTGAACATGCTATAATTATGAAACAACTATTAGTATTCTGCATGGGGGAAGTATAGGCCTGTTGAAACACCTGGGAGCCAGACTAACCGAAAGTTTTTCATAGAAACAAAAGCATGCAGTAGTGGCAGCATGATTGTTAGATGTTCTGACACAGGGGTGAGAACTTTAGAGCTTGGATAAAGGTGGGCCTTTAAGGCCTGCAGAGAATAGTAAATCCTCATCTTGGGACTTGTGCAGCCATCTCAATTTACAGTTACAAGCCAAGAAAAACTTTTCTTGTGGGAGGTTGTCTTGGCATGGCCTCTGAAGTTAACACACTTGGAAAAATAATGTGGCTGAAGGTACACTAGTATTGAAGGGCAAGAATGCTGACAATTCAGGACTGGTAGGCTTGCCCTTATATACCAGTATAGAAGGAATTAACCAGGAGTGAAACAGTATTAGAAAACGGGGAAGACCTGTATGTACCTAGAACTGTGGCTTAAAAAGAAGTCTTCTGAAAAAATCTGTATTCTTAAGGTCCTTGCTTAATCAAGGTTGCCTTCCTTTTCTAAAGGCATAGTTATGTTTAGACAATGTAATTGGGTATTTGGTTTCTCTTAACTAGGAGCTATGTCATTCCAACCGGTGGCTACTACAGATAGTTTAAGCTCTTTTCTGCTTTTTCCATTCACCTCCCCTTCCACTGTCTTTGTAATGACAAAAGTTTCATACGAGACCTTTTTAAACTAATTTGTGGAAATGACATAAAAAAGAAATGCTGCATGTTACTTCAAAGCAGCATGTGAGTTTTTAAATTTTTTTTTTTTTTTTTTTACATGCTGGACTTGAGACTTGCCTTTAACAGCAGGAGCAAGAGTCCAGTCTCTTCCTGTTAGTGTCTTTATTGCAGAATTAGAAAATTAAAATGAATGTCAAATATTCTTAACATCTTGATACCGAGAGTCTTCTCTTGCACAGTGACCATACTTGATTAATGAAACAACTCTTATATACCAAGAACTAAGTTGATGAAGTGTTTGAATTATTAAACTTTTCAGTGCCAAGTATTTGGGAGCTTTTTAAAATTCCCCCTCAAGTTTGTGTGCCTAAAAAACTTCAGGTACCTAGAATGCTGAAATTTAGATTCAGGAACTGATTTGTGTGAGCATATTGGAAACCTTTCAGTTTTTTCACTGGGTTTTAGACCAGGTCCCCAGCTAAAAAACCCTCTCCAAACAAATTGTTAGCTCCTGTGGTGTTCTTACAGTGTTTGCACCTCTGATAATTGAGCTTGCTTAAGAATGTTTAAGATCCATCTTTCGAGTGGGGGGGTGTATGTGCCCGTGTATGAGACAGCGGCACACATTCCTCAGCAGATTTGGCTGAATTTACCATATAAGCTTTCTGCAGCTCTCACGTGGGAGGCTCTATCACTTAATTTCTGTAGATTGTTATCATGTAATATTTTTAAACTGGTTGTGATGCCAGCTCAGCCCTGACTTTGAAAAAGTAAATTTTGTCAAGGGCACCTTGAGTATGACTGTTTGGAGTAGGAGAGCAAACAGTACATACCCTAGTCTGTCAATAACAGTTCCTTTTGGTATTTTGCAGTGTTCCTCCCTCTCCTCTTACACCTGTCTTCCCCTCCCCAAATTAACTAATGACTGCAGGGATAACAGTTTTACTGTTGTAGTGGCACTACTACGTCTCCCTCCAGTCCATATGGAAAACACTTGTTTGGTGTAGGGGAGGGAGAATAGCTATCAAAAGTCTTGGGGTATAGTTTGATAAACCTGATCTGGTATGACTGCAGGCTGCCCCTGAAGGGGAGAGTCCTGCTGGTTCCCTAACGTGTTTTTTGATTTGCAGCGTGGGAGGCAGAGTAGGACTGTTCGATTAGTGTGTTGAACTGATGTGTCCTGAAGCTGCATCCCTGCTAGGTCTGGTGCATGGAAAGCAGTGGGAGTGGGTGTGTAAAGCAGGATTGTCCCTTTCAGTGGCAGTCTGTATTTAGAACCAAGCAGGTGCAGTATCAAAGTGCACCTGTGTATTTAGTAGTAAGGCCAGTGACAGCAATAACCCTTACTCCCAGCAATGATATTTTTATGCTGAGCAACTCCGGTCCTCCACCACTCTTTCTTAATGGGAAGTTTTTGTCTAGGGTATAAGGCTTATTGACTTCAGACAGCTTGTTATCCCCTTCTTACAGGTACGGTAGGAGTATTGAAAGTATACTTACAGCATCAAGTTCACTCTGGTATGAAAGGTGACAATGAATTTCAGGGGTGTACTAGATTTGATTTGCTGTTCTGTTGCATTTTGGTTGCTACTTAGTATTGAGTGTGTAACAGTGTCATGATAGCAATGGGGGATTTTGCCAGGTTCCTTGCATGAGGCTCAGCTGCAAGGAGGGCCAAGGTTGGTATAACTCCAAGCATGCCTGTGCAGTGTAGAAGTGTTGGTCTTTTACCTTCCATGCTCTCTAGTCAGAGAGGAACCTCTCCTCCTTATGATTGGAATGTCTTTTAAAGATGTCCCATAACAGATGAGTATTGTATTCCAGGTATCTGTGCTGGTTAGAGGCACTGACCACTGTACCTGCCAGCATGTCTCTTCCCTGGACTTGACTGGCTCTTAGGGCTTCTGTAGAGTTCTAGTTTCCACACAGTGTGTGGTAAGGAGATCTGGGGAATGCTGGTGTGAACAGTCAACACATTTTTCTTCTGAACTTTTCTGAACCTGTGTCTATGCTACGTAGATCTAATATAGCATACCGTTTATGCTATATCATAATTGTTAAATCAGCAGAACCCTTTTAAAAGTAGGTGATCTTGGACTTACAAGCTCATGGACAAGCTAGGGTTTTAGTGGAAGTGGAGAAGAAAAGAATGCTTATTTCTGGAGGGAGAAAAACTTGTGTTTTGTTCATCTCTCAAGATTCTTATTGTTCTTTTCCCTTCAGACTTTTGAAAAACTCCTTATTGCAAACAGAGGGGAGATTGCATGCCGAGTAAGTATGTAATCTTTCAAGTTTTTTGTAGTTAATTCTTAAACTGTTGGTATTTTAAATATTGATAATTGTTACTTCCTATATGGTAGGTCATCAAAACGTGTAAGAAGATGGGGATTAAAACAGTTGCCATACATAGTGATGTCGATGCCAATGCTGTAAGTACTACTTGAATTCAAATGGTAGATGGGATTATTAGTAACTCAACAAGACTTGCAACTGTTATGCAGGCTTGTTGGTTGACATGGTGGGCATGTTGGCAATTCTGAAGTATCTTTGTATATGTCCTTTTTCTCCATGTGCTTGAAAGGGGGGAGATGACAAGGGCAGGGAGGATTGGACAAGTATTTAGTATGTTTTTTGGGTGAAATTGTCTGTGTTTTGTGCTCATGTAAATGTTGCCTTGCTTTTTCCCTGGATTAAGCTAGATGGTCACACCTGGTAGATATGTGCACCAAGTGTAAGAGCGGCAGAGGAACTTAAATTTTGTTTTGCCACTGTACACAAAAAAGGCAATGAAAAGTGGATCTTGGGAGATGGTATAGAACTTGGTGTAAATTGTTCCTGTGTCTGGTAAATCCAAGTCATTGCTTCACACTTCACAGAGGAATGGCCTCTCCTACCGGGTGCGCTGAATGAGCCTACTGGAGCTGTTCCATTTGATGAGGCTACTGAGGTGCCTTGAATATTCAGCAGCATGGCAGGATGGTGGCAAAATGGCTATCTAGACAAGTAAGGTACTTGTCTAACTACTCGCCCATTTTCAGGTCTTGTAGTCTCTTCTCTATTTTAGAAATATTTTAAGTGACTTGTAGCAAGAATAGGAAGGTAATTTTCTTTGTGATATAACAGCAAGTGTAGTCATACTTGCATATCCTTGTTGACTAGAGAGAACATCATATTATTCCTTGCCTGCAAGAACTGCTACAGGAGAAAGGAATGGTGGGTGCCCCTGTGTCCCAGCATAGTTTGTTGAAATCTGGAAGGGAGTTAAAATGCTGTGTTATGATTTAATAGAAGAGGTCTCTCAGACAAGCTGTCAGGAAAAAAAAAAAAATCTGTATTTTATGCAGGATAGGACTTGTGAATATAGGTGGTGGGTGCTCAACACTGAAACACTGAAGCATGGTTGATGGAATCTGTAAAAGTAATTAGAACTTAAGGTGTTTTCAGAGTTAAGTGAAAGGTGAGAACTAGTGGGAGTTTTGGACTTTGACAGTGCTTTTGTCCGAGTCCTTTTGTGGTTCTATTCCTACATGACCAGCTCAGTTCGTGTAAGTAGGCTGTAGGTAGAGCAAGGGACTGCAACTGGATTTTCTGAGACAGGACAAATGCCCTACTGCTTGACTTCTTTGCCAAGTACTCTTCATTCATCTCAGAAAGAGTTATAGTTGTTCTGGATTTTAACTGGTAGCCATAACTGGAGACTATAGTAGCTTGTGGGTGTTCAGTGGACTGTGAAATGAATTCTTAATGGATACATGTCAGACTTCATGATAAATCCTAATTCTTTTGGAAGCCAAGGGTTAAGTGGATATGAATACAAACTACTCTGTATGATCTATAATCCCTCTAGTAAAACTGAAGCATGCTGATGGGTACTTGTATTCTATCTTACGTATATGGTATCTGCTGTTAGGATAAATGGATTTGCTGTTTAGTAGCATTGCATAGACTTGTTCACTGGAGTGAATTAATTCTGAAAATAGGTTAAAAAAAAAAAAGAAAACATTCTTTCACTAGTCTGCAACAGACTTGAGAAAATGAATTGGTCTTCTCTCCAGTGTGTCTGGATGGCTTTGGTTATTGTGTGGGCTCTGGTATGAGCTGGAGACTATGAAAAAAATCTGATGGGAGTAAGTAAAAACCAAGATTGAAGAACATAATGAGGGAATAAGAACGACAGGAAAAAGTACAACTTGTGACGTTAGGGAAGGGTGTACAAATAGTGCATTACAAAGAGGAAAGTGAAAATATTTCAGTCTGCAGTGCTGTCTTAGCTTTAAAATATGAATAGGGTCTTTAGTGTGTAATAGTTCATAAGAGAAAGGAAATACAAGCTGGTATCTCGGAAATGTGCTAATATAATCTATGACCAGGTGACCTGCCTTGTGGATGAGGGAAAGGCTGTGGATGTTATCTACCTTGACTTCAGCAAGGCCTTTGACACTGTCTCTCATGGCATACTCCTTGAGAAGCTGGTGGCTCATGGCTTAGACAAGTGCATTCTACACTGTGTGAAAAACTGGCTGGCTGGATGAGCCCATGAGCACAGAGGGTTGTGGTGAATGGAATTAAATCCAGTTGGAGGCTAGTCGCAAGTGGTATTCCCCAGGGCTCGGTGCTGGGGCTGGTTTTGTTTAATATCTTTATCGATGATCTCGACAAGGGGATTGAATGCACCCTCAGCAAGTTTGCAGACGACACCAAGCTGGGAGGCAGGGTCAATCTGCTCGAGGGTAGGAAGGCTCTGCAGAGAGATCTGGACAGGCTGGATCCATGGGCCAAGGCCAATTGTATGAAGTTCAACAAGGGCAAGTGCTGGGTCCTGCACTTGGGTCACAACAACCCCATGCAGCGCTACAGGCCTGGGCAAGAGCGGCTGGAAAGCTGCCCTGTGGCAGAGAAAGACCTGGGGGTGCTGGCTGACAGCCGGCTGGATAGGAGCCGGCAGTGTGCCCGGGTGGCCAAGAAGGCCAACGGCATCCTGGCCTGGATCGGAAATCCTGTGGCCAGCAGGAGCAGGGAGGGGATTGTTCCCATGTACTGGGCACTGGTGAGGCCGCACCTCGAGTGCTGGGTTTGGTTTTGGGTCACTCACTACAGGAAAGACATGGAGGTGCTGGAGCGTGTCCAGAGACGAGCAACCAAGTTGGTGAGGGGCCTGGAGCACAAGTCTTATGAGGGAACTGGGTTTGTTTAGTCTGGAGAAAAGGAGGCTGAGGGGAGACCTTATTGCTCCCTACAACTGCCTGAAAGGGGGTTGTAGTGAGGTGGGGGCTGGTCTCTTGTGGCTGGTGATAGGATGAGAGGTAATGGCCTTAAGTTGTGGCAAAGGGAGGTTTAGGTTGGATATTAGGAAAAACTTCTTTACTGAGAGGGTTGTCAGACATTGGAACAGGCTGCCCAGGGAAGTGGTTGAGTCGCCATCCCTGGAGGTATTCAGAAAGCACGTAAACAAGGTGCTCCAAGACATGGTCTAGTGGGCATGGACGATGGTTGGACTCGATCTTGAAGGTCTTTTTCAACCTTAATGATTCTATGATTCTATTCTATGATAACCGTTCATAAAGCTAACAAAGCGTGCTAAATGAGATGCTGACACTTTGAGTTCATGGACTAGAGAGAAAGCTCTAACAAATGCTGGAAGGGTGAAATAGTGTCTGCTTAGCTCCTTGGATCCTTGCTTAAAGACCAATCAAACCGATCTGTACAAGGTTAAACATTATCTGTGTGCGCTGAAGAAGCTCCAAGTATTTGAAGGAAAATGAAAGGCTACTTGAAATACTGTTCTGTGTGCTTAAAAATAGGGTAGTGGTATTAAGTCTAAGCTAGTTTTTTTGGTCTTATTATACATATGTTGCTTATGTCTACCATACATCCTTTAATCCCTACCTTGGGTGCTTGCACTGGGAAACAGTTTAAGGTCAGCTGTCATTTAACAACTTGGTTACCTCCAGTTATTCATTGTTTGTGGGAACGACCTGGCCATTGCAGGTATGTGTGTGACTGCCAGTTTGGACGATCCTGATAGATGAGTCCAGAGGCCAAATTCTTTGACTGTGTTACTTACCATAAAGTAACAAACCTTATTTGCCCTGTCATGTTCATTCTTGTTCAGGTTCCATCAACAGTGACCTTCTTGGTTATACTAGTGGTAGCAAAATCTCAAACACTCTGAAATCAAACTTGGGAGCTCATGCAACCTGCCAAAGGAATCTCTGTCCTCATGTAACTGGGAGAAACCTGTTTGCTCACTGGTGGGATGCTGTAAAAGATTTATGAATATCCTTTTTATTTTGTGGTTGACAGGATTAAGCAAGACATTCCTCACTCCTTTAAGACTTGTATCACAAAGACAATGAATATCATAGGCAGCTACCCTGATGATGATAGCTGTTGAACCAAAGGTAGGAATAAATGTAGAGGTATGCGGTTGATCTAGTTGCTCATCCAAAGCTGTTTGTCTTTACTATAAATAGTGGGACCTGGTTTTAAGTGACTGGGGTAGGTAGGGATGGCTTACAAAAATATTTTTGATTAAGTGTTTAGGAATAACATTAATTGCAGTAGGTAAATTTTCTCTTTAGAACTGAAATAGCCCCTTACTACATTACCTGTGTAGCTACTTGCTGAAATATGGGTAGTCTGATACTCTTGATACTAATTCATTTTTACAAATAACTTTAAAAGGAGGCCAAACCAGACAGTCTGTTACATCTCTCTGGCTTTCCTTTCTGTCATACTGGTTGAAAACAGAACTGAAATTGCAATGAAGCAGGGTTCTTTGAGTGTGCTTGTGAACTATTTAAGGGGGGGGGGGAAATTACAAGGTATCTAGTGATTGAGGCTCTTCAGTGATAGCTTCTAGTTTATTCCCCATCCAGTGTCATATGCATAAACGACCCAAGCAGGCATTTTCACTGGTGTTTGGATGGGAATGGTGTACATAGTCTTAATTTCATTGTTCTTAGAATAAAGATACTGTAAGATTCATTAGTGAATAATCTTATCCTAGAACTTGATTTTGGAATTTTTTTTGGTTGAATATTCAATTTTTCTTTCTTTTTTTTTAAATGTTAAAATTCTCTGAAATACTTGTGGAGTTTATAGTGCTGAATGGAGGTGCTGGGAGTAGCAGAAATACATACAGACTTTCAATGAAACTACTTTTTCTTGTTCTTCAGACTTAATTTCTATGGAACACGATGGCAAATGTCTTGAATATGCTGTAGAGCAAATATTCATTTTGACATACAAATTTTACATATTAATGAGAAGTAACTAGACTATAACGGTGCAAAGGAATTTTCAATTTCAAGAAATTAAAACTTCACTAACTGTTATGAGCAGGAATCAGCAGAAAGTACTGTTATAAATTATGAATGTGGCAAAAATTGAACAACCTACTGAGAGCCAAATTAAGCTTACCTGAAGAAGGAAAATACAAAGAACAAAAATACTGTTTTGTGCACTTAATTAAAAAAATTGCCAAAGATCTGAAGGATTTCTATAGCTTAAAATTGTTAAGGCGATAGGGAGGGAACGTTAACGAAGCTTAAAAGGAGGTGGGTTATTTCATAGACTTTTGGGTGCTTGTGTACTAATGCAGAGTTAGTTACAGGTAGCTGGAAATGGTATTAAATGGGATTGGATTACATTTACCTTTACAGAGGTGGGAGGGGGTGTGAATTGGGGAAAAAAGATTATGTCCAAAGTTATTTATGCAGTAGAAGAGAAGTTGCTGCTTTAACAACTGTCCTGAAGTAAAACCACTGTGGTGGTTGGGGAAAACAGCCTTACAAAATGGCTTCTGAAACCCCCATAGAGCATACAGTTGCTCATGTGGTACTGATTATGTTGAGAAAAGTAGGTCATAATGGATGCTTTTTAGGGTCTTGAAAATCCTGGCTAATACTCTTCATTACATCTGTTATTTTGGGGAAAGCAAAGGAAAGAAATTGTATACTGTTCAAAGCTGTGTGGTTTTTTTTTTTAAACTTCAGAGTTCAGCTTGCAAGACACTAATTCTTTACACTTGGATAGGTAAAGTGGGGAAGGACCAATAGAATTTGGAATTTTTTTTAATTAAAACATCTGGTGGAATTATTTTTGGGGATGAGAAAACAAGCAAAGAAGTTTCGGGTGAACAAGAGTAATCGTATGTACTTTTTCCCCCTGAACTGATTGGAATAGAGGGTTAAGATGAAAGAGCCTCCTCAACCATAAATGTAACACTGATGGTGCAAACATTGTCAAGGAAAGCTAGAGAACTATTGTAATGCCTAATGTAATCAGCTAAAAGTATGATAAATGAAGAACAAGCTTTCACTAATTGGATCTGAACAAAAGAAGGTATAGCATAAAGCAGTGAATGAGATATAATTTTATTTGGCATTTTTTAACACAGCAGGGATTCTATAGCCATACGAAGCAATGAACTATAAATGACTGAAAAAATCCCATGGGAAAGTAATGTAAACTACTAAAACTTTACAGAGTAGTGGACAGTTAGTTATACTTCTTTAAGATAGTTGTTTTTTTTTTTCCCTGTCAGTCACTTAAGACTTCAGGTGCTATTGTATTAAATTGCCTTAAGCATAGACATCTCCAAATGTTTTTAGCTTTTGCAGATCATCTTGTTCTACTAGATAATACACAACCAAAAATGATTTAAATGCTTTTATTGATGTAAAAGTAACTGCACAGAATTCAGCTGTTCTCCAGAAACTGTAGTCTTTGGAGTGAAAGAAAATGGAAAAAATCAAATGACCTAGAAATGGAAGATCTATATTATTCTTTTTTTTTTTTTTTTTTTTTTTTTAAGCTTAGAGTCTGAGGCAGTATTTCGAAAGGAAACTGGGGGAAAACGTGGTTTAGGGAAACTGCAAAGCTGATTAAGGTTGTAAGCTTCTACACCAAGTCTGTATTGAGCTGAATGAATTTGGGTGAACAAGTTGAGCGTTTGACTTAAACAATAAAAACTTTGAATTTTGATGAAGACTTTGCTATAGCTTAATGGAGTGCTGTCAGGTTCTTTTTTTCTTAAGAAATCTAGTTGGCAAAAATAAATATTGTGGGGGAATTTGGCATTTAAGTTTTAATCTAAAAAAATGAATTAGATTGAGAAATGGAATTTTATCCAAACCTGAGTTTTATTTACTTGTAACTAACTTTCAAATACAGAGGTCTTAAACTTTGTCCAAACTCTCATTTACTAATTTTTTTTCTGTTTACTTCTTTAAAATATGCAAAGCTTTCTTCCATCATCTGCTACAAAAGTAGAAATTCAGTCATTTTGACAGCTCATTGTCTCCCAGTGGCACTTCAGGAGTTTGTGCTCAGATAACCTGAGGAGACATCTTTTCAAGTACTCTTAATATTAGGAAACACTAGTATTTTAATGCCTTGTTTAAATGCATGATTCCTAGACCGCTGTCTAGAGTGTATAGAATGGACTCTGTCTCCATGTACTATCTGGATAAATTCACTCTTCATAAATGGTGTTGTTTCCAAGGTGTGCAGAATATGAACGTACCAGATCGTGCCAAGGAAACACTATGTTGAGGTTTGCAGTTGGCGTTCTGCTCTTCCTTCAATGCATTTACCTTTTGTTTCAAACCCAAGACAGCATGTGGATTATTTCTTCACAAGAGGTGGTGGAAGTGATGTTACTATCCTGTCCCCTTGCCTTATCGAGTGGACTACTAGTTGTGTAAAGCGTAAGAGATGTAAGTGGTGGTCATCCTGTGAAGACTCCAGTACCTCCTGTGGACGGAGTGTGCTTTTGTTCAAAATTGTATCTTGCCTGCCAAGTGTAGTCTGCTTTTTCTTTTTAAAACTGTATCATTCCTTCTAAGCTGAGTGGATTGGTGAAGAGTGCTGTTGATGAGGAAATAATCAATTTTTCATTGGCTGTGAGGAGCAATGAAAGCTTGAGCTGCAATCTTAAAAGTTGGGGGCTCATCAGAGCTCTAGACTCCTAAAGTTTCAGCCCGTTCACCAAGGACTGGCTGTGCATTTTATTCAGTGATAGGATGATGTGAAATACATATATGACCTTTGGAACAGGTCAGACTCCTTTTGTGTAGTTTGATGGCTAAGCTGAAATCTGGCTTGTGTTGGGCTCTGGTTGAAACTGTAACACTGAGTAGGAGAGAAAGGGTGTAGAGTAGAAGGTTTTAAGCATCATGCTGCAGTCCTTTTAGGGACACTTCCTTGGAGGTGGGAAGTATGTGTTAGATAGAGGGAGTTGAATCCAGATCTTTTGACCTTTGTGAGGAGAGTTATTTAACTACCAAGCTGATTTATATGAAGGATCAATGCATGGATTAAAATTCATTTCTTGGCATAAAGCGCATTTGGAGGAAGTGGTTGTTGTCAGAAGTTGTACGGAATTATCCTTGGGGCAGGAAAATGTGGAAACCCAGTCACAGAAGTTGGTTGCAACTTAAATGTGCAGGTGCTCAGCCCTGTGGCGAGTGAAGCAGCACTTCTGTGGGTGCTGATGGCTGTCTACATCAGTAGGTAGAGTAATGGAAGTGGATCTGTAGAGTGAAATGGTTCATGCTGAAGACATGGTGTCCTTGCTGCCTGCCTTTTAGCATCTCTGTTTCCAGTCTGGTGCTGTGGACTCGGTGCCTGCTAGTGGTGGTTTGATGTGCTTGCTGGACTGCATCGTTTGGTTGAGTTTTGCCTGGAAGATACCCAGTTCATGTTCTTTGAGACAGCTGTGTGTTGGAGACAAATGTGTTGTAGGTGGGGATGACTGAGAGATTAATGTTAAAAAAAAAATGCACTTCTGGTTTGAACTTAAATGCTAATGTACACTGAAGGTGCTCTAATCGCTTGCATGATACTGCCCTTCTGGGTCTTTTCTTGCTCTGGCACTTTTCTGACCTTGTGCTGAGCTGTTTCAGTGCTCTGAATGCAGCAGAAGCATTATTTGTCAAGTTAGTTAACATTTTTTTTCTACTGGCTTAGTACATTAAAATATTTCAGTGGAATGTCTGGCAGATGCTGGAGCCATATATGGAAGCAAGATGAGTTGGGAGTAGGTCAGCAATCAGTTAAACTGACTTCTGTTGCCTTGCCAGCTGCAGGGCTCCGACACTGGACCTAGAGCTCTGGGGTTTGGAGAAACGTACAGGCACCTCAGTGATCAAACTTAAACTGAGCAGGGCTGAAGTCACCGGGCTTCACTTGTTCTGAAGACTTGCCTCGCTTGGGCAGCAGGGCAAGAGCAGGCAGCTCCTTCCTTTGAAGCCATGAGAGTTTGCTGAGGACACCCCTTGAAACACTGTTGTTGGCAGCTGTGGATCAGTGGCTCCTGCTGCTGTAACGCTGGCTCAAACTGTGCTTATTACAGTGAGTTGCCCCAAGAAACCAAGTGGGTGTACGCCTAATGTAGTCCATTTTGCTTGTGTTAATCTCCAGTGGTTGTAGTGGAAAGTGTTGTATGTAGTAATTTTTATGCAATGAAACATTGTCAGTGTGACCCAAAAAGATGGTTTTACCATCTTCCTCTGTGAGGGAGGTGCCGCAGTGGCATTGTTTCCTGCTGCCTCACCCCCTTGGACACAGGAACAGAAGGTCCTTGGACCCCTTCTCCTCTGCTCTCTGAGTGTCCTATCTTTTTCCTGACTTTATCCTTTACCCAACTTCTCGGCAATAACTGTTTCATTGTGCAGATTCATATCTCTCAACTCCTGTGGCTTATATTGTCCCAGCTGTGCTATTATCATCTGTGGTTGTGGACATTCAAGGATGACCTCTTTTCCGGCAGTATTCATGAGCAATGCTATTTGGTAATACTGTCTCATTTCTTGTCAGTGTGGGTGTAAGCACTGCTCAGCAGGCCCTGGGCTGCTTACTATTAAGACGACTTCTAGACAGAGATGGACCTGAGGCAGTTTTTGTGAAAAATGGTCACAAGTAGTTGGGAAATGGCTTTTACAACTGATCTAAGACTGTGCTGCCTACTAAGAGTAGTTCTCTCCTCTTCTTACCTTCCTGTCTTTTGTGTACCTGACTCTTTCATTGGCACTACTACGTGTGCAGCCTTTTGTTAAATGGTTCCAGTCTGCTTATCTGTGAACAGTGGAGAAAAATGAAAGAAATGTGGATCAGTAAGCTGGTGTGACTTCCTGCGTAGGTTAATGAATGCTAGAGCTAATGCCATCAGGACACATGGTTAGGGACCAGGAGAAAGGAGAGTGCCTGATTAATCTTTTGAGAGGCAGTGTAGATTTAATGTCTTGAGTTAGTGTGAGCCTGTATTGCTGGTATTGGTTTCCTTCCCTGTTCCCTTTTCCCCACATTCCTCACTGGTGGGATATGTGATGGGACTCTATGAAGAGCTGGATTGGGAAGCAGAGTCATCTTAAAAGATCCTTGTAAGGATGGTTGTAATTAAAACCAGTTACTTTCCTTGATTGTAGCTGTATAGCTCAATAAACAGCTGCCAGGGTATGGTGGGGTCTGTGGCTACAGGCTGTGTGGTTCCATGGATGGGATCCTGGTGCTCTTTTTCTAGGGAGTAGTGTTAAACGAGGAATTGAATTATACATGGACTGTCTGAAAGTTGGAAAAACTCAGGGTTGGAGACATGAAACAAAGTGAAGACGTAGTAGGGAGAAGGAAAGAAATGCAGTTTGCAGGTTGTAAGGTATGGGTATGGATGCCTATGTCATTTTCATGGGTGTTGTGGTTTTAGGTTATACTCTTTTCCTTGTTCTCAAAAAGCATATGTCTTTCACTTGTTTAGTTTTAACAAGGTAGCACTATAATTTAAAAAGGATGAGTTTGAGATACCCTTTTACTTATTACCACTGAATTGTCTGTAGGTAGCAACTAGCATGCTTTGATAGTTGTTTCAAACACATGGTGATGGTTGTTTAATTAACAGGCCCCCCTGCCCCAAACAACACCCAAACCAAGCCTTAGTTTGTCCTTCAAGCTTGTCTAGTTCAGGGATGGAGGAGCAATCAGGAGTAGAATCATCATTTAAAGGTCATCTCTGGATAACAAGTTCTTGCTGTGAAGTGAGTGTGACACAATTTTGACATTCAATTTCTTAAAATGAATGAATGGACTCTTCAAAGTTGAATTTGGAGATTATAGGCCTGTGTTAAACTGAGACAAAAAAAAATGTATTTAAATCTAAGTTTTATGAAAAAACTCCTTAATTTTTAAGCAATTGCTTAATATATAAATTAGTATTCGCTTTCACTTTTTCTTGGAAACAAGATGTTCTAGATAACTAGACAGTAACTGCCATTTTTTTCCCCAGTATGAAACTTCCATATTTGATTTCCTGGAATTAGCATAGCTGCATACGTAGAGATGTTGTCCTACTAGCCAGAGTGATCATGTCTCACAATTAAAATTTTCCCTAAAATGGAGTTTATTACTATGAACACCTTGACTGAAACACAGGTTTCTGTCATAGGTTCACAGGAAGTACTGTAGAGTATGCATGAATAAGCAAGGACTGTGAAAAATGAGATTATGTAGGAGTTGATTGAATTTATATTTCTTGCTGGTAATAGGGCTTAAAATATCAAGTGATAGGCTAAAACTTTTTCTGTCCTGACACTTTTTTCATGTCTTGGCTAACATGAGTGATAAATATTATGACATACCTGAGTTTTAGTTTAGTATTTGTCTCTTAGTGTTGGGCTAAAGCTTAATCTTTTAGGTCAGTATGGTCAGCCTTGAAGCCTGATTTCAGGTCTTCATTGGAAATTAATATAGCAATACTTCTAAATGATAATGTCAATTAAAAATGTTTGAAATTTGCTTCCAAAAAAGGAGTTTTTCTGAAACAGCTTACAGCCCTGGCGCTTTCTTGATTATTTTTCAGGATGGATTTTACATCCTGAACTAGTTTAAAAAAAAAAAGAAGAAACAGTAGCACTGGATTGTTTGACTGTTGCTTATTTCACCCCCCCGTCCCCAAATGCATCTGTGAAAAAACAACTCTCACCTCTGTGAATCACATATTTAAGAATTATCATTAAAATACAGATTCATCACATTTATCACACTACCTTCAAAGACTTCACTTCAATAAAAAGAATTCCCCACACCAAAATCAAACTAACATCATAACACCACTGAAAATTGGACAATTTACACACAATCCACCCCTTGTCTCTTCACCACAATTACAACAGAAATCCCCCACAGTTGTTCTGCTCTTCACTCTCTAGCTGTGTTCAGTCCATGTTTTACCCATTACCTTCTCAATTGTTATCCTTATCTTGAATTCCTCATGCCTCATGTTGGGCACCAAGAAGGACTGCACTGGGTTGACCCTGGCTGGATACCAGGTGCCCACCAAAGCCGTTCTATGACTCCCCTCCTCAGCGGGGCAGGGGAGAGAAAATATAATGAAAGGCTTGTGGGTTGACATAACAACAGGGAGAGATCACTCAACCATTACTGTCACAGGCAAAACAGACTTGTCTCAGGGAAATTAAATTAATTTACCAATCAAATCAGAGTAGGGTAATGAGAAATAAAACCAAATCTTAAAATGCCTTCCTTCCACACCTCCCTCCTTC
>JANZLQ010000008.1:4288680-4299883 GCA_026212715.1 Elanus axillaris | reverse complement strand
AGCTGCACCTAGACCCTAACAGGAGTTTAGAAAGCAAGGGGGTCTTCTCTGAACCTCGCCACTCAACGAGAGGGTCTCCCCTACCTTTTAATGTTCTCGATCTCATTACAAATCATGAGAAATCAATTCTAACTTGATTTTTCTTTGTATATTTCTCTTTTACCTTATGGCATTCTTGGTCCCTGTAATACCTAATTTTAGTCTGATTCTAACTTAATTTTGCTGTGTAAGTTTCATCCATGTATTAAGTAATAGAGTGAACCTTGCCATCAAACTCCTGTGAAGTCACCCTTTTATATAAATTTATATTAAAACATTTTTACTAATACTATTGGAGGCCATTCTTTAAGCAGTCCAAACCATTCCGTTTCATGACAGAGGTATGCTCTGGTCCAGGTGCTCAGTTGCAGGTGAAGGACCTACAGGGAGGAGATGAACTATTGCAGGATCAGGAAGGACAAACTGACAGGTTCTTTGCAGAGAACCTGCAGAGCCAAGAGCTTTGCAAGAGGCTATGCTTGAGTAAGTGGAGGATAGAAATCCTCAGTATAGGGAAGGCTGTGACTTCTGCCACTATGCCATGTTGTGGTGGATGTCTGCCACAGACCTGATCAAGAATAAGAAGCAGATGAAGCCACTTCTAGAACACTGGAGGAAGCCTCATGATTGTAGACCCTAGTACTCTTGTGGGGTTTTAATCATCCTCGTATTTGCTGGAAAGACAGAGTGAAAGCAATTGAGGAGACTTCTGAAATGTGTGGAGGATGATTTCTTGACAAATGATTGAGTTAACTAGAGGAGATGCTGTGCTGGACCTCTTGCAAAGAGGGAAGAGGTGATCAGGGATGTGAAGCCTATGACTGCTTTTAAGTGGTGAGGTTTGGGTTCCCAAGAGGAGTGAGCGAGACAAACAGTGGAATTACAACCCTGGACTTCAGGAGGGCAGGTTTTTGGCCTGAGCAAGGAGTTGGTTGCCAGGATCCCATGGGAGACTGCTTTGGAAGCTGAAGTGGCCCAGGAGAGCTGGTTGATACTCAAGGATAGTCTTTTCCAAGCACAGGAGCTGTCTGTTCTGATGCGGAGAAGGCTGAGAAAGTGTGACAGAAGCCTTCCTGGGCTCTATGGTGAGCTCAGGCAGAGTTCAAATGCAGAAGGTGTGTATACAGCAGGTGAAGGCAGGGATGGGTTACCCAGGAGAAAGACTTGTCAGAGTGTGCAGGGGCATAATTAAGGAAGCCAAAGCTCGGCTGGTGTTGACTATGTTTGTTGACTATATACTGAAGGATGTGGGTGGGGCAATAGGAAGTTTCAGTATATCAGCAACAGAAGAAGGGAAAAGGAAAATGCAGCCTCATTGGGAAAGGTACCTGATAATGGCAAAGGGTATGGAAAAGTCTGAGATGCTCAGTGCCTAATTGCTTTGGACCTTACTGGGAAAGTCCATTTCTAGACCTCCTAAGTCCATGAGTCTAGTTGCAGTGCCAGACGAAGTGTAGTCCTGTTCACAGTAGGGAAAGATAACTGGGTGTTGTGTAAGTGAATGGGACACAGGAAAGTCCGTGGAATGGGTGAGGTGCATCTGAGTTGAGGGAATGAGCTGATTTCATTGTGAGACTGCTCTCTTTCGTCTTTGAAATGTCAGTATTGTGGGAGGTTCCTGGTGACTGGAAGGAGGTAACTGTTTCTTTGATCCAGAGAACTACAGGGAGGTAACTGGAAAAAATTATGGTGCGAATTCTTTTGTAAGCCATGTCTTGTTGCATGAAGTATGAGAATATGACTGAGAGCAATGCGAGTTTACTGTGGCAAATCACGCCTGGCTAATCTCGTACCCATCTTTTGATATGACCAGCTGGAAGGATGAAAAAGAGCAGTGGATGTCAATTCCCTTGGCTTTACCAGGGCTACTGGTGTCCTCTAGTATCTTGACAGCTGAATTTGAGAGATAGTCAACCTAGCTAAACCACGAAGTGAGGGAAAAATTGGATCAACTCTTTAGAGTTCCCATCCAATCTCAATTATTGTTCACTTTTGTTTATTGCTTTTTTTTTTTTAAAAACCAACAGGGTAGGGGAGAACTCATTTTATGCAAGTAAAAGCAAACCAGACTAAGTTAACTTGTATTATATTGTCAAATGAACAAATACATCATAGTCTTTGGCTATGCAATGTGAAAGAAAGAATCTCTCTCTTTCACTATTTATGGCATCATATCTGATGAGAAAAGGAATGCCTCTTCACAGATAACTTGAATGCTTATTATGGAAGGATGACTTGTTTCTTTACCATGAGATTTTTTTATTTTTTTTTTTAAATTGCTTGCCATCCATGGCTGAACTATCAGGTTCAGATGTGGGGGAGTTTTTTTTCAGTGAGGGTTTTCCTTGACACATACAACTACCAAAATACTCATGTGACTCTGAGAAGGTAAAAAAAAGGTATAATGAGAGTACATGTAAGTCTCCAGTTGTCTCAATTTTACTAAAAGTTGAGTGTAAAATCTGAAGAATAATGACCAGAAAGCTAAATAATAGCTCGCTTATGACAAACTTTCCTACATAATTTTGCTGATCTTGTGCTTACGTTTTTCAGTTTTGCACATGGTTGTTTAGCTGTTTGAAAGCTCTTCAGATCAACCTTTGAGTGATGGTTTTGTTCCAACATGCACAGCTGTTGCTTTTAACTAGCTCTTCTGGATGCTACTACTTGTTCAGTATTGGAACTGTCAGTCTCCTAGAAATGCTTCTGAACCCAGGAAAAAGTTAATTTGCTGAGCCTGATTTTTGTTTGGCTCGTTCTTGCTTAATAAGCAAAGGAGTTTGTCTTGAAGAAGAGCTAATGGAACAAACGTGCTGTGTGGGGTGGCTACTGGGGGCTGCATCTCCCTGCTGTTTCAGATTGAATTATTTTTTTCTTAAAGGCTTTCCCGGAACATAACAAAGGTGGTTGTATTGCCTGGCTAATGTGCTCAGTGGAGGTGAGAAACTGGTACTTTGAATGTGTTGGAGACTAACAGGAATCCAGTCTGCAGCTTAAAAAAAAAAAGGGGGGGGTGGGGAAAAAAAAAAAGCTGTGATAAGAACTCTTCAGTACTGTGACATTCCCCTAGCATTAGGGCCCTGGCAGGTCTGCTGTCCGGTGCAGTGAAGGCTTGGTGCTGGAAGCCTGCCCGGCTTGGACTGCCTGTTGGCATCTTCTTAGGCCACTCAGTTACTCTGTGAGAAAGGATCCCAAATGCCTTTGAATGTGGATGACTTAGTAATACTTGCTTGTACATCTTTAGTGGCCGAAAACCTTGTGTGTGTGGGACGGAAGGGACAGTTGTTCAGGAGTTGCCTTTGAGCACTGTTGCCTGGTAAGGCCAGACCCCAGGGTCCTGAACCTTCCTTTTTGTAAAGAAAGGAGAATGAAATGCAGAATGGTTGGGCTTGGGCAGCCCCACTGTCTGCCACTGTGACCTGCTGCTGGGACTTGAGAAACCATAGCTGTTCCTTTTTTTCTTCTCTTACGCTTTCAGCAAGGTGCTGCTTTTCTTGCTCCTAACTTTAAGATTGACTGAAACTTTGAACTATTAACGTATTTGCTGATGTTGTTTACTTGTCAAGCATAGCAAAATTTTTGAGAACAGTGGAAACCACTGTATCCTCTCCTGTACTTTTGCTTTGAGAAGCCATTTTTTATGCTGTATGTAATACTTGATAAATTCAGCAGTTGGTGATTCTTTATTCAGTAATTAAATGCTGAATTCAAAGCTTTAATTTTACAAGACTATAGTACTAACATGGGTTTTGCCATTTTGTTATTTTAATGATAATGTTCTTTCATATCTTTTAGATCAATGTTAGCTTTTGCTTGATAAAACAAGAGTATATAGTAGGTCTGTAGCTACCTTAAATATGTTACTGTTCTCTGTAAATTTACATTTATGACCATAATATAGGGGAAACTTTAGCTGTGCGAATGATTTATTTTTTTGGTAATAACCTGAATTTTAATGGTAAATCTGATTTTATTTTTCTTGTGATACACTTACAGTTGAAGTATAATTTGTATTTCATTTCTACTTTAAAGAGTTTTTAGAATCAGCCTTGAATATGGGTTAAATTGACCCTGAGGTTTTGTCATGTGCTTCTTGTTCAGTATGTGTGGAGCGCAAGATTGACAGATAAACTTGTAGACTGAGAGCTCTGCAGTAGTGACACTTTCTGACAGCAGCTTCCTATTTACTTTTTTTTCTTTAGAGAAAATCCTGTAATTCTACTGCAAGTTAACTTAAGTAACTTAAAAGAAAGATGTAGTTTTTATGTCTTAATGTGTCCAACTCGGCATTTGCCCAATATTAAAGTTTGTTTCTGTGTCAGTCTTTCGCTTTTTCTGCAGAGAATTTTCTTTTACAACTTAGCTAACAAATAAGTGTACGTGCGTTTTTCTTGTGTTGAACTAGTTCTGAAAGCTCATTTTTAAAATTAGGCTAATGAGATTCAAGAAGTGACACTGCTGTGTTAAAAGATTTTTTTGTAAAGCAATTGTCATAGCCCTAACATGAAGAAATTTAAAGTTTTTTGATTTGAAAGTAGGCCTTTTCAAGAAAGTCTTCAACAGCTTGAATGTCATATACTTCCATCAGCTGGACTAAAGCATACAATCACTACTACAGTTTTCTGCCCCCAGATTTCTGGGTGTAAAGCTAACACTTTAACTGTCGTTGTAAATTCATTTTGCTGGCATGCATGTCTATGTATTCTCTGCACCAATATTTTTTCTGCAGAAGGAATTTGAATTGTATGACTTCAAGCAGTTAAGCGAATGGTGGCCCTCTCAAGGCGCAAATATCATATGTTCTTTAAGAAATGAGTGGTGCAGTAAGTCTGGGATGAAGGTGACTGTTTTTAAGTTAAAATAAAAACTTCACACATTTGTGTGATGAAGTTCTTCACCGAATGACACCTCTAAAATTTTGTAACTTTGAAGCATGTTTGGTCTAAGTTGCTTGCTTCCTTTCTGTCTTAAATGCTCCGCTTCTGTGAACTAAACCAGCAGTTTTAGTTATTTGATCCCTCCTAGCAGCCCTTCTCTAAATCTAGGAAGGAAAGCACTGAGGTTGCATTCAGTGGGGGAAAAAAATGTCTCTGTTTTTGCTTGTAATTTTGCCCTAGCTGATGTGCTAGAGATAATGGGTCATGTTTTATTTTCAGACTTTTTGGTTCTTGAAGGGAAAAACCCTTTGAGTTCTGTTGTTGAAGCATGTGGTGTTTAACCTTTCTGGGCCAAACTTGTAGAATCTTTATCTGTCATATTTAGCATGATAGGTAAGGTTGGTAAGGGAAGGTTGATAAGCCAGCCTTAATGTAAATTGTGCCAAAGAGGTGAGGGGTGTTGGTCATGGACTTGGGCGTGAGAAGTCTGTGTGCATGTGTGGACTAGAAGCTGGCTTTTGTTAGGGTGGGTATTTTGACGGGAAGCTTGTGAAGAGCTCTTGGCTTTTGAACTTCCGTAGTGATCCACAGCTGCTCCCAAAGGTAGACTTCAAATAGTATATACGTCAGGCGTGTAGTGCAGCCACACTTAAAGGACTTCTTCAGGGTTTTTATGGAGCTTTGCATTTCTGTTATATTTGCACTTACATATATTTTAGAACATGTCCTCTGAGTTTCTCCTTGAAAAACGTTATGCTAACGTTATCTGAACAGGAGCCTGTAAGCTGCTGCCTGTCCTGTGCAGCCCCACAGGAGAATACTTTGAAATGGGACAAGGGTTTCATTGTAAGCCTGTGATTATATTTCAGACAGTCTGGGGCAGCAGAGGTGCAAGAAAGTGTATGTGAAGGTTCCTGCCAAGTTCAGGCTCAGTTGTGCGGGCAGGCAGTTGCTGGACGCTGTACCAGCATGCCTGTAGCAGCGTCATCCGTACATGCGAGAGAGTGCTCTGCTGCTCTGACTTGCATTGAGTACTGAAAGTGTCTTCAGCCAGAAAAATACAATGGAATGGTAGAATGCGCATCTTCATACTTGCTTTTTTTTTTTTTTTTTTGCTGTCTACTCTTTGTTTGTTTCTATAGTGCTCTCTTTTGGTCTGTAGTTTTGACTGTTTTTCTTCTCTCTGACAGAAACTAGTAGAACCACATGTGGTTGTGGAATTCCCTCATGCTTCCCCCCGTATTCTTTCAATCTTATTTTCCTCTCTTCTCCCTCATTTGTTCTATCAGTGATTGATTATATTGTTCAATATATGGTGTATCATTGTGCAAGTTTACTGATGGTGAATGATCTATGTTGGATAAGAAAATTGCGTGTTACAAACCTAGAAGCTGGTGTGTGTTGTTCCCTCCCCATTCCTTAGCATAAAGAACAAATAGTTTCTGCACTAAGTAGCAACTCCTTGGCATTTATCTACTGGAGGTTACTTTATTTATGTGTCTAATTGGACTGAGAGCGCTGGAAGGATGATGATACTGATTTGGAAGTGGGGAAAGTGGTGATCTCTTCTGAGAAAGCAGCTATTTTTATTTTGCTTCTTGACTGGCTATTTATTGAAGCAGGATTGGCTATTTATCAAAGCACAAACATTGTTTTTATGAATATTTGCTGTCATGGAAATAACAAACAAACTTTGCTTATGTCAATGAGTTTCAAAGCTAGCATTATTTCTTTCAGAGCATTTGAATGCATTTATATTGTTTCAGCAGGAAGGATGCTTAAACCATGAAACTGCACTTCGAAACTTTAGATGGGTTTATTAATTTTCTTCTTAAATTAATGAAACTTACCTGTCCTTTTCCTCCCCTCCAAAGAACCTAGATTTTTTTTTTGCACTTGAACCCTCAAGATGAATTGCCTTGCTTTCAGTATGTCCTTTTCTGCCAGCCTATATATACATGGTAAAATATATGAATATTTGACATTTACAGTGTTAAAACAAAAAGCCAACAAAATTCATGAAAATGAGAGCTGCATCTTACCCAGGTGGCCTGCTGTTTGAAATATGACTCCTGGTGTGTATTGTACTCTTAGCCCTAGGATTCAGTAATGAGATTGAGTGGTATCTTGCGTGAGCACTTCTGGATGATTGACAGTGAGGTGATGTGAATCATCATTTATCAGGATATTATCATGCCTACCCTTGATAATTTCTCCCTGCTGTCGGGGGAGGTGGTGAAGACAGATAGGACTTTGTGATGTCAAAGTAATTAGTGTGTGTTGGTTTCCAGCTGAACAAACTGGAAACTAATGATCAGGTAAATGAAGATGAAGTACATTAGTGTAAGGATGAAGGTGCAAGGACCTTGGGGAAGAGCTTATCAAAATTTCATGGGGGTTATTTGAATATCTTACAATTTGTGCAGTTGCAAGCAATATTTAAACTACTAAAGGATACTTCTACAACAGCCTATTTACATGTCCTTTGTTGTTATCTCTTCTAGTGAGAGGGTCAGCACTAGGGTTAAGGACATCAGACTCTGCTGTAAGGACTGGGAACTCCTTATGATTTTTTAATAAAATCTGAGTAGTGAATTTCCAGCTAATGGCAGCAATATTGAGTTAAATGATGTTAAGGAATCCCAATGTACACTGAAAAGGTTGGGTTTTCCAGTGACTCTTCCCATTTTAAAGGGGGGAAATTACCATGATTTGGCTTCTATATATTTGACCACGACTGGCTCAGTTATGGTCTTAAAATATTTTAATGTTGCTTGGTACGTATGTAAATGTCTTAAAATAAGTGGACTTTGCAATATAATCTGTGGTGCTACAGCAGACTATTAACAAGCAAGGTAGTTTCTTGGTGCAAGTTTTGAAAATTTTTATGCATGGGTCATTACTGAAATATTTTCATAACCTGAAAGAACCTTTTGTGTAGGTGTGTACAGTTATGCCAATGTTTCAAATGATGCTTAATGCACAAGAGCAGCTGAATGTAATTGCCATACCAACAGCAAGTGATCTGAGGGTTTCTGTAGTTAATTTTATCACATGTGATTAGATATTACTAATTGTAATTAACTGATTGAAAAGCTATCTGTTTTACATGCTTGCTTTTCAATTATTAAAATGGTAATTTACTCATTCTCATTTATCAGTAAACTTGTATTAGTATGCCAGGCTGCTGGACACCTCCAAGAATAAAATACCTGTGACAGCAAAGTTTATAATTAAAGCCTCATGGCAAAACTATTCTTTTGGCTAATTTTTATGTATACAGCTTTCCTCTTTTTATTTCAGTTGCTTCTTTGGTGAAAGTGAGTGGGCTAGAATCCCTGGCAGGAATTTGTTCGTATTAATATGGCTCATCAGAGACATTATATTTAATTGGAGAGCCTGCGGTATAGTCGCAGGAGGCTGAAGGGAATTATTTAGCATTAGCAATGGCTCGTCTGGGAGTTGTGCACTAATCAAGGAGCTTGTGCGTTAACTGTAGGGATGATGGGAGTTATGACGATTATGACATGTGAGCACATGTCTGTATGAGAACTGGACAGGCAATGAGTTAATCAAGAAATATATTAAATGGCTCCCATGCTGCTTCATTATTACTCTGTAGAGTGTCTGTCAGATTGTGTACTTTAACAAAAATAAAATGAAATCTAACAAATAAATGTTTTTGCAGGTAAAGTTAATGCCAGGTTTTTAACAAAGAGCCTTTTTCCCCTCTATTTTTGAAGTGAATATGTGCTTTTAAGTGCTGTGTTGAAAAAGAATAAGTGTATAGTCTGAAAAATGCATTTAAACATGTGCCTTGACAATCTGTACTCTTTGTCTTTTGACAAATGTTTGCTTTCAGTAAATATCAATTATTTCCCACTTTCAACTAGATGTTTTTAACATCTTTAAACTTTTACGTAATTAATAGCTTGCTAAAATATAAAATATATTTTTAATGTTAGCAACTTGGCTTCAAGGAAACAAAAATGCTAATCTTCTCCACCATCAGGATGCTCCAAACCTTGCAAAATAAAAAAACTGAACGCAACACCCCTTAACTGTAGTGCATGGACTATTTATATGTCAGGTAGACATATTCTGTGCCCAGCATGGTTAGAAGCATCCATTTCATATCCATCATGAAATTATCAGTTATGCTGCAAAAATCATATTTAGAGGAAATGGAACTAATAAACTGAGCTCACTAAAGAAAAGTTGCGTAAACCCATAAACCAACTGAATTATATCTGTAGGCAAACATCCCAGAGCTACCAGACAGGTGAGCGTGTGCACTTTTCCTGCTATTGTAAGCACTGCCAAATTTAATAAAACTTTCTACCAAACTGTAACCTTCATGTATTAACTTAATTAAAGCAGTATCATAGCTAGCACCCAAAGTGTTAACCTGTAGGAGGCTGTTATTGAAATCCATTATCTGTGGAGTCAGTATTAGTGGTCAGCAGCAGCAGCAGAAGTAAAACTGCAAGTAAGACCCTCCCTTGGGTGCTGTGAGCTCAGCAGGTTAAACTGTCAAAGCTTCTTAAAGGACGGATAGTTAAACCCCCTGGAGTTATAGGTAAACCAATCATTTGCTGTCAGCAGGAAATATGACTTTATTTAGCAGGTTGGAGGGGGGAAAAACCCAAACCTAAATGCTAACAGGGAAGAGGATTTAGAAGGAACCGTTGCATGAGTGTGTGTGTTGCTGTGCTGTGTAGATTCCATGCAAGTTGGAAAGATTTTTTTTTTTATTCTAGGCTTTTTTAAAACAGGAATTTATTTATATAGAAGTTTACTCCAGTGTCTTATAAAATTATGCATAAGGTTGAGCTAATTTATTAAACCTGTGACTATTATCTATATTTTGTGAGGAATGCAAAAGCTTGTACTTCTCTTAAAAATGGAAACAGTTGTCACCTTACAGAAATAGGTTGTTTTTTTCCTTCAGTATTGTGCAGCTGTTGCCTGTATAGAATGTAATTATCTCTTTTTACCACACTGCATATATTTAACATTGACCAAGTGCACTATACTTAAGATCTAAATATATATTTATTAGAATTTGTATGTATAGGCTATGCGTATTTATGATACTATAATTGAGCTAGTCTAATCGTGGTACTTCCCACATTTTCTAGTTTTAATTTAGTCTTCAAAAATGAAGATCAGGAGCATTTGACTTTGTACTTCTTAAATTCTTGCCTCAAAAAAGAGAATCCCCAAAGTGATAGCTTGTTATGGAAAGCTGTGAAGTAGGTGTGGGAGAAGACCTGGCACGTTGCTGTAGTTTTGTTTATTGGAACAAGAATTGTGCTTAAACTCTTGGTGGGGGGAACTTTGTAGTGGAAAGAATGAAGTGAGGAATGCTTTTATATATCAAGACCCGTTTCCTCAATACATGTGTTGTTTTTAGACTAAATCTGCTCAATGTGCTGAAATAATATTGTCATAAGATTAACAGAATACAGTAGAGACTAAGATTCTGCTTGCTATCCTTGAGTTACCTTCGGATGGAAAAGTGTGCATCATAGGAAATCAGCTGGGAGGTGGAAATGTTGTCAGGGAAAATACTCAATAGCCTAAAAAACAAATGCAGGATTTCCCTAGGGTCATGCTAAAACAAAGTCTTTATAATTTGAGATGTAGCTATGGCAGAACTCCGAGGGCTGTAAGAAAAATAACTTGTTGAAAGTATTTTTGTCAGATGATCTGGAAAAGGATGGGACCACATGAAGTCTGGCATCAGCATCCACGGTTGGATTGTCCAGTGCTGGTATTAACTGTGTGAAAGTTGTATTTAGACAGTGCAGGTTTTCTTGTCCATTCCTGACCATTTGTTAGACTGCGCAAGGTCCTTACAGATTTGGTGAGCCAGCTGCTTGTCTATACAACCATTTTCAAGTGTATGGATGTACCATGTAACACCAGATACGTGCTTCTTCACTTAACGTATGGGTAATATATGTTTGTATTCTACAATGTTGAGCGTAAGTTCTCTTTAAGGATGGAATGGAGGTTCTAATGGTCTAATGAACAATAAATACCTTTTTAAAAGCATTCCACCATAAGATGAATCTTGAGACACAAATACTTTTTCTGCCCAGTTTAAGATTTTCTGTGCAGCAAAAAGAGTCTTGTGCGTTGTCTAGCAGTCAACTCAGGAACTCTTCATCCTGTAACTTAATTCTGCTAATCATCTTTTTAGTTTTTTTTCTTTGGAGGTCCTTGGTCCTGGCTGTTACCTAGTTTGATCCTCCTTTAAAGAATACATTCCACCCCCCCCC
>JANZLQ010000008.1:4266803-4288668 GCA_026212715.1 Elanus axillaris | reverse complement strand
CATAATTCTTTATGTACTTGATTTCAGGGTCTTCTGTGATTTACTTTTATCTAGTACTATGTAAATCAGCTTAAACTTTCTTTGAATTCAGGGCTGCAAATGCTGACAGGCTCTGTCATAGACCTGTATTTAAAATGTAAGTTAGGGCTAGCTGTTTGTGACAGGTTGACTGTGTTTTATAACAAATGCTGCTCTGTACTTCCTTACTATGTTTGTTGTAACAGGACCAAGTGGCTGTCAAGCAGATAGCATAGAAGTGATTACACCTCTGCCATGGGCAGGGATGATTTCTTGCTAAAAATAATATTTTTTAAAAAGACAAGTCTATTCTGAAAAGGTATTAACAAGTAGATTTCATGGGATTTCTGGCTTGCTGTGTTCTGTAAGTTACCACAGCAAGCATGCTTGGTGCTTCTTCTCCATTACACAGTTTTTGTACTCTTCATCTTGACATCTGACTCTTGGAATCTCCAAGCTGACTTGTCTTCGAAAGAAGACTTTTGAGGGTAGAAAACTTAGGATGGGTTATATAGAGGACTGTCTTCTTCAGAGTTGTCCTATTATGTAATGAATAGTTTTAATACACTGTCAGAAAAGGAATCTTCTAGAACTGTAGAACTAACAGTTTTATTGATCAACTAACAGAGCATAATTTTTAAGAAATCTTGAGTATTCACATCAGTGGAGTTTGGAAGGAAAATTGCTCCACTCTTGTGAATGTTATGTAATAAAGTGAGTATTTAGTAAGGCATTTGTAAGTGTAAAAGATTCCATTGCTCTTAAAACATAACCTTATGCTGGGCATGATGATAATTTTGAGGTTTCATAACTGAATTTTTGTGGTTTGTTATAGGTACTGCTTTAGTACTTAAGCTTAGTGGAAAAAATCCACTCACTATGTACCCGAAAGTAGATAAGAGGTGTGTGTATGTACATATATACATTGCTTGGACATAAGGAATATTTTCTGTGTTTTAGAAAACCTGTTTGTTTTTTTCATTTTCTTTTATTAATTATTTGACATTTTAGATCTGGTTTCATATTTTGTCTAAATTTCTCGGAGTCTAAAGTATTTCTGAGAGGACTGTTTGTGCACTCCTGTCCCTTGTCATTCTTTCACTGTATTGGATCCAATTATCATATGGCTAGGAGGTGGTTTAACTTGCTGCTCTGACAGAAGGTTAATTTCCCCTCCCCTTAGATTACTTTTCTGCTGGGTCTGTTCAGTTCATTGATCTGTCTCAGCAGCATTGTAATTGCTAGAGCTGAATGAGGAGGAGAGTTAGGGGTTGGATCATCCTTTGAGTGGCAGCTTGTATTTGCATGAAGTGAGGCTTACTCTGAAACGTAATTCATGTCTCAATATATGGTTCGTTTGGGGACAGAAGTTAGTCCACATTGGGAAGAACTTAATTTACTGCAGGGTCTGTATCTTGCATTGCTAATTTTTTTTTTAATGTTTGTCCTCCAGATTGTGTTGCCTTGAGCTGATGTCTATACTTCCCCTCTCACCTTTCTTTTAAATACTGATGTGTAGTTGGAATGCCAAGTAGCTATGAATTTACCTTGCTGTTGCTGTGGGTTGTTCTCTCAACCCAGGAACTGGTTTCAGAGATCCCTGGCTTTACTACCATCTTTGGATGCCAGAAACAATTTCTGTAGTCCATTCATCTTTAGGCAGGCAGATTTAGAAATTGGATGGGAACCTCATCTGAATGGTTGTGTACTGTGTTCATCCACCTGAAAGAGGAACTCCATATGAATTCAGCTGAAAATGCTAGATAGGAGCATGCTACCAATGCACGTGTTGCGTTGTAATGTAGAGTAGTTTAAGCTACTTTTTCTGTATCATATATGTCTTCTGGGGTATCTAGTTCAATTAAAAGCTAAATCTCTACTATATGAAGTTCTGTAACTGGCTACCTTTGCTACCATGTCATGCTGTTTTCTAGAGCTGGCTAACTACTAGTTTTCCTATCTCCCACATGCCTCTCCCATTTAGAAAACAAAACAAAGAAACATGCATCAAATGCATTCCATGGTAGCTTGTTTTTGGGAGAGGTAGGAAAAAGAAACAGCATGAGGAAGATCGGTCCTATTGCTTTGCTAATGTGCTTAGAAAGCTGAGATTCTATTAGGGGAAGGCTGACATGTGGGTGCAGATCTGTTTGAAATGCAGAGAGGCTACTAAAAACACTGTAGGGCACTACTATTTTGTTAACATCACTAAAAGCTTAATTCTTTTTTCTAAAACAGTTCAGTCACATATGCTGCAAAGATGAAACTCTAGCATCCGTACAACGCATAGTGGACTGCTCTAAATACGGTGAATTGCTGAACTCTTGCAACAGATGGAGGCTTTTGCTTTGGTAAACAGATTTCTTGAGTATCTTCCCAAGTTGTTAGTGTATGCTCTGAAGTAAAATTCTCCCGTTTCTACTAGACACTTGCTCTAGACACTATACTCCAAAGTAAAAATAGTCTGCAGAGGTATGAGTGTGGTTGCTAGCTTGCAGACCGTTTCTTCACAGCACCACCTAAATCAGCAAAGGTTGTTTTGAGTGGCTGTGCTGCTTCTAATCTTTGCTTGGGTGAAGAAACTTGGTAGTTGCCTTACCTGTCCAAGGTGGCTGTCTATCAAAGGGAGCCTTGAATGGAAGGAGACAAGGAGAATGCTTTTGCCTCAAGATTGTCAGAAATGTTTTGCTATTGGGGCAATGAGTTGGAGTTGAAGAATGGGATGTTATGGATTTTTCCTCCTGATTCCTCTACCTCTGTTAATCCTGCTGTCCATGCAAAGGTAGATTAGTAAACAAGATGACTATTGATGTACCTTTTTCCACTTCTACTTAAGTTTATTCTACTTAAGTTTATTCATCTGGAAAGTTGTGATACAAACCAACCATTTAATTCTGCTAAATTTTCAGTAGCAAACAAATTACTCTTATTGGCTATTAACTGCAACAGACTAGTGTTTTTTTTTGTCTTCTAGAGCTTTAAGCAGGTTTTCCTCTCAAAAAGAAAAGCTGCTTGAACTTAAAAAGAAGTTAAGCAACCTTTTATTTGTACTTGTTGGCTATCTGCAGGTAGACTTGATAGGCTAAAGAAGTCTTGTTTTAAGAGTGATTGAATTGTTCTGAATAGAAGCCTGTAGAGACGAGCTTTCCTAGAAAAGGTCCAAAAGAGCATACTATGGAGACAAAACATCATACCTTCAATTTTAGTATCTGGCCAAAAAACCCACCACCTTGTTTGAATCAGCCTAATATGGTCTTCACAACATTCAGTTATGCAGAACTGAAGTTTGCATGAGACACTAAATTACTAGTTTCTGGTCTTTACTGTTTTGGAGGGTAAAACACAGTAAGCACTTGAGATAAAATTCTGATGGAGAAGCCTTCTTTCCCATCGGTATTCTAGAAGGTGCTTCAGTGGGAAGTTGTCTGCCAAAGAATAAGCATATAGGAAAAGGCTTTAGGAGCCAAAGCCATTCTGGAAGACTTTCCTCTAGATTCTTATCTGTGTTGTCTTCAGGACTTTGGAGGCATTTCCTTGCCTGTTCCTGCAAACAGAATTCAGTTTCAGAGTATCACTGCATGACAGCCTGTTTATCATAGTACAAGTGATTAGGCTTCTAAATACAATGGGTAGTCCTTTCCTGTTGATGAGGTCTTTGTCAAGTAAAATTGTGTGTCTTTTCAGCAGTCAACAAAGTTCCAGAGCTTTGTTCATGGGAGAGAAAATTTTGAGATTACTTTTTCTTTTTTTAAGGTTACAAAATTAAATTCATGTTTATAAGTGAGAATGTGAACAGGTGAAAATCTTTGTATGTGTTGGAAAGTGCATTCTCTAAGTCTTGGTTAGAAATGCAGTCTTCCTTGCCTGGTTGGTGTTTCTCTTCTCTTAAGACTGTTCATTTCAACCTGGATCCTTCCGTTTTAATTTTAGTTGAAATCTGTGGATTTTTGCGGCCACTAGTTAGTGAGGTGATGGCTGTCTTCAAGTTTTGACCGGTTGGCAAACCGAAGGGCAGGATGGGGGAGTAGAGGAAAGGGTACCAATATCCGTACCCCCCACCCCTTGGCTTGTGTCTGCTAACCCAGGATCTAATCCTGCAGATGTGAACGGATGGGCTGTTTTGAGAGTCATTGTAGACTCAGAGGATAAGTAAATACCCTTCACCAAACCAAATGTTTGAAGACCACTGTATAATTGTTTTACCGTAGTCCCCACCTAGCTATTTGTGGGCCATCAAATTAAAAAAATACAAGTTTTAAAATAGGCTTGCAGAGAAATCTACTTATGCTTGCTCTGTAGGTTGACTTACTTATTTGCATAAATTTTTATTTAGGTTTTTGAAATGCTAAGTAAAAATAAATGGGGAAAATATGGGATAGTTATGCTATTTATGGTTTTCATGGTTCTGCTTTTCACATGGTTTAGAAATGTTTCCATTATTTCATCATTATTTCATTTTAGGGTTAAATGCTGTAATTGTGTGGCAGTATTTCTTTGCAGATACCACTTTAAAGGCTGTATGAATACTGCACACTCACTGTGTGCACAGATTTATTGTATTATTGGTGTGTGTATTTTAGTGTGAAGCTGCTAAAGACACAGGTCAGGTGAAAGATGTCGTTTTGACAAAGCAGTAAGTTTGAATCTTTTTTGCATCCATTTGATTTATTTTTTTTTTAAATTCAAGATTTTTCAATGCCATAAGCTTTTTGTTCTGTTTTGTCTGTCTCTTTTGGCAGTGGTGCTGACGAGATTTGAGGTGGTTGGTTTTTTTAGCTACCTTACAAAGGATTTACTCATTAGCCCTATTTTATGGGTTGAGCTAATTGTGATTTGTCTTGCTGAGCGGTATTATGCAGTTTGGGCCAATTAAGTGAATCCACTTATACCAGCGGATGTTGTTCCAATGTGTAATATTGATTTGAGCTATAAAAGGAGAATGACTTGTTTGATTAGATTTCTTTGTCTAAACAATGCTCGAGATCTTATCTGGTCTACCAAACAGAAGTGTTCTCCTCACTGAGGTTTTTTAAATTGCTGCTTAGGTTCGATTAACACTGTATATGCAGATATAACAGTTTCCCTATATATGAATTCTGAAACACTACAGAAGAATTTGGGGAAAAATGCATCTTCCTGCAACTCAGTATAACTGTCTCTGCTGCATGAATATCAACTTGTGTTGAGACCTGGGGATTCGTAGGGTGACCTGCTCAGAAAAACTGGGACACTGGGGAATCCCAGACATGTACCTCCTCAGAGGAGTGGGGGGAGTGAGCGTGTGTGTGTATATGTGTTAATTAGGCATTTACACTGAAGCAAATGGCATCTGTCACATGATAAACATCAGAAACTGGCGAAGTATATAAAATTATCTGTGGAAAATATGCAGGTGATACTAAGCACTCTGTTAGGAAATGTGTAGATTTTTTTTTTTTTTTTGTTTCTCTGTTGGCTGTCATGACAAAGTCAGCCTTTATTTTTTTGGAATTAGTAGATGAGAATCACTATAAAACAAATTGGGGAGAAAAGTACTTCTGTCATGAATCAGATCCATAAGAAGGTAAAAAACTGTGGAGTCACTGAATAATTATAATGCTGGGGAACTGTAAATTATCTTAGTGGTTTTGATTGTTTTATACATTGCATATGTACTGAAAATAAATGTTTTAGTTCTTTGCCTTAACGTGATTTTTCAGACATTCTACTTCCATACCAAGAAAACTTTTCTGTGTTTAAATGTTTAGGGGCATGCGTATGTAAATGCAACTTGTTTATAATATAGATTTCAACTAGCAATCTGCAGCAGTTGAATGACTCCTGGAGAAGGTTACCTTGATTCTGCTGTGTTAAACAGAACATCTCTAGGAGCGCTATGTGTATTTTAGGTAGTAAGCTATTCATTTTGATCTCTCGATTATTATTTGAGATACAGGTTTGATTAAGGGGATAATTCAGTAAATTCAGAGTATGGCTGGGCAAGAGAGCCTGCTGCTGTCAAATTAGTACATGTGCCACCCTCCAAGGTAAAGGAGAGCTAACAAAATCTAGGTAATTTGGGTACTTACTAGCTCTGATTCAGTGCAGTCCTTCTAAATCAGGTTGTCTCCTGTAAAGCAGATATTGAGTATTTTTGTGGTGCTTATATGCAAAATTTTGGATTATGGGTGTATTTTTCTTCTGGGATATGATGCCATGTTCTGGCACCAAACCTGATTTATAAATCCTCCTGAAATACTGAAACATATTGTAGAAGAAGGATCTCCAAACCCAATCGCTGCTACTGTTGTTACCCCTTATCGCACTCTGCACCCAGGCTGCTGCAGCCTGGAGCGGCGCTTGGAACCAGTCCAGGCCGAAAATGGCTGGCTAATC
The DNA here is from genome assembly GCA_026212715.1 of Elanus axillaris. Lineage (NCBI taxonomy): Eukaryota > Metazoa > Chordata > Aves > Accipitriformes > Accipitridae > Elanus > Elanus axillaris. The sequence continues at coordinate 4,282,275 of JANZLQ010000008.1, read as the reverse complement.
AGCCCTGATGGACTCATTGCTTTACGTGCCTATTTGCTGGAAATGTGGTGAAGAAACACAAAGCTGTTCCTGTGTAAAGATCTGGCAGGATTTATTGGTTTAGGTGCCTTGCCATGAAGGTGGCTCCTGGAGCTAAGCTACCTTTGGAAAGAGGTGGCCTTTTTTGTGTGGTTTGCTTCTGAATTAATAAGCTTGGTGGACTTGAGCTAGTTCTTGTTATCTGTATGTGGTCATGAAGAATTGTGCAATAAAATCATTGTTGTACCTCAGATCTGTCTTTGTACCTTAATCCAAAAGTAGTTTTACTCTACTTGAAGAGTATTCATTCTAATGTTCTGTTAGGACTCCTTGCTAAAGCCAGTCTTACTAGTAGCTTATTTGTCATAGAAGCAGAGCTGAAGAGGCTGTGATGGGCTGGTTGTGTGTTTGTGACTGATGTGGGTTTGGATTTCCAAAGGTGCAACAAACATATACAGGGATTCAGATGACAAATTTAGTCTGTCGTTTTTAAATTACGTGGAGGTTCTGTAAAATGATGGTTCAGTAGGTTTTGGTAAATCTCTTATTTCTGTTGTTGCTGCAATAAAATTAGCTCTTATGAAATACACTACTTCAAATATACAACTTCTACAGAAATTAAAAGCATATTTTACAAAAATAAGCTGTGTCTTTTGGTCCTTGTAGCTGCTTGAAATGTATCTTTTGAGGCACAGGTAGCCCAATATGATTAAAACTTGCAGTATAAACCATTAAGCACTTTTAAGGTTTGTCTGCTTTTCCAGCCTTTGTTGTTATCCACTCATGCTTGAGATTGCAGGGTCAATTCCAACATTTATGAAGGAATTGCATTTCTTCAAGAAACTCCTGGGACTTGCTGCTTTGTTTTGTTGACATTGTTTTTGTAAAATAAAACAGAAAAGGGAGAAGTTCTGAAGTTTTAGCTGTAGTAAGTTAGGGACAAGTTTTGAATACCTAGCATTGTGTGATTTAAGCACTTAAGCAACCCTTGAATTTGAAAATAAATATATTTGAAACTTGGAGTGCTTGAGGAAGGGGAGTTGCTAGATTCTTTGGACTGTCTAGAAATACTGCATTATAAATCAGCTCCTGCAGAAGAAAAGGCTTAGTGAATTACTGTGAATTATGTGCCACTTGGTAGTAAGCTGAAAGTTTCAGCTGTCATGTAGATTCAGATGATGGCTTCTGTTATAATGTTTGCTAGTAAGTATGGTTAGTGTAATTATGTTTCTATATACTATACTGTAAATTCTGTAGTGTATTTGTGTTATGGTATTTGGAGTATTCTGCATGAACTGCAGTGCACTGTGAAAGAAATTAAATGCTTAGAGAAGGGAATTGTCATCATGGATTACTAAGAAGAAGCAGATCTTTATTTCCAGATAATGTGTGGTCTGGTTTAATTGTATTTATAAAAAAGCAGATATGAGAAGGATCCATAGATTGAAGAGCTGCCACTGGAACCTGAAAATCTGGAGATTTTGAACTAGTGGGGAGGAATGGAGACTTCTTTCTTGTCCTCAAGAGAGTTGCTTTGTGCTCTGTGGCAGTGTATTGGGTAACATGAACATGATATGGCTACTGTTTTGCTGTTGTTATATACATGTGTGGTATATTAGGGTGTATGCAAGGCTGAACTGGCACTGAATTAGAGAAGGCACAAACAACTTGCAGTAAGGTCAACAAGAAGAAATGGATTTGCCAGATTACAGGGCAATGTGGGACAGAAAGAGTGGAAACTCCAAGAGTTGAAGTAACAATGAAACATTTCAGAAGGAGGAGAAAATGGTGTAGGAAAAGTGCACAAGACTGTTCATATGTATAAAACCAATGGTTTTGCACTATCTTCTATGGCTGCTTGTGGTCCTAGTAGGACTGTTGGTGTCTCAGTGTGAGATGTGTGGGTGTGGGTTTTTTCTCTTGATACCTAAAAATAACTAACTGTGTTAAGTTAGTGCTTTTGTATAAGGAAGCTTTTGGTTTTGTAAAACATACATGCTTAACTATGCTTAAGCTTGAATAACTCTGTAGACATGTAAACCATGTGGAATTCAAACCAACAACTTTAAGTGTATAAATTGATCATGTGAATAAAGATGTCCAAGGGCCATGCTATTTCTTGTACTTAGTGCTCCAGGAAGGATGACAGACAGGCTAATCTTGATAGCATTTGATCAAAATAGATTACTGACTTAAGTTGCTGAGGTGTGCTTACGAAAAAGCATTAAAATCCTGCTGCATGATTGTCTGTGCTAGTGCTTAGGGTTTTTGGGTTTTGCTTTGTTTTTAATGTGAGGCTAATGCTATGGTGGTAAAATAAAACCGCTGTGACTTTACAGAAGCAATAATTGAAATGTGAAATGTGGCAATTCCAAGGGGTTATGCAAACTCTTATATACTTGAATATACAGCAAATTCAGAGCTATTTAAGAGATGCCCCCAGAAGGAAACTTGGAATTGGGTGGCAAGTTAATGTTCCTTCCTGGTGATAGGATTAACTTTTGCAAAGTTCAGAAAAATGTCAGTAAAAACGAAGAAAAAATAAAATGCTTCATAAGTGACTCCTGTGCTTGTTATACATGTTTGATATACTTACCTATATATTTATTTCTCATTGTATTATTAAAAATATTGTTTGATTACTGCTTGCCACTGTTTCTAGATGATTTTTTTTCCTGGCCTTGTTTCTTCTGAATGAGCCAGTAGTATGTAGTGTGTATATATATGAGCCAGTGGGATACATTACTTCTAACCTTAGCTTGTCATACTTGACAGCCTTCATGCTACTTGCAAATAAAATTCCTTTTTACAAAGAACAAAATTCTGTGTTCATAAACGAAAATATTTTAAATTTCACGTACATGAATACTCATTTTCTAAAAGAACACCCTTTTTAAACAATGTATTCTCAGTTTCGAATGCTGAAGATGATATAAAATATTTAATAAAAATAACTTAAAATTGATAAGCATTGGAAATGTCAAACTGTCAGTATAAACAGGTCTTACTGACACTTAGCTAATATAATCTTACACAGTTTAAGCAATGGCATGCTTTCTGAAATACATACTGAAAGGGATCTCACAAAAGGAGGGCAGAATAAGGAAAAAATGATTGATTTGTTTCTAGGGTCTGTGTGTATCTTTAAAGAAAAAGTATTCTGAACTCTGAAAATATGTTGAAAACCAATCTAAACTTTTGTAACTTTTTCTTCAAGGTAAGCATGCATATGAGTTGTAAGTAGACTTCTAACTTTAAACTTAACTTCTAACTTTGAAGCTGAGTATTTTGTTATTTCTGGCAAAATGTTGGAAGTGCTTGTCCCTTTTGTATAGTTCAAATTTGACTAAAAAATGTTTGGCAAATGCATATAAATGAGGATACAATGGATTAGGAATCAAACATGAGCCTGCTTAAATAATTCTCAAGATTTTCTGGTTCACGTGTAGTGATATTGAACTCTTTAGTCATAGGCTTTAATTTGTGCATGGTGCTGACCTGATGCTGTGCAGGGACACTCACTGCATCCCTTCATTCAATTCACTCTAATTATCCCCAACTTCCTGGGGAGCCTGCTTAGAACTGGTCATGAATGTTTGTTATTAAGTATTAAGATATTAGACTACCCTGGTTACATGTAACAAAGTAGTTTTTAGTCTGAATTTACATATAGATGATCAGTATAGGAAGCTGAAATTATATTTGTCATGATTTTATTTAATCAAATTCAAAATAATATATTGGAATAATAAAACATTTTTACAGTGACTTAAGCTCGGAGTTAAATGAAATGAGATTTAATGTTATTGTGTGAGTTCTTGTATGTCAATGTTGGTAATTTCAGTGTGTATTTTAGAGTGGTTATGGTATGTAAATTATCTTTGAAACAATCAGATTTGTGTGCATATTTCAGGGTGATGGTAATTATTTTCGCTGGGAGCATCTGTTAATGCAGAATATTGCCTCTTCAGGTTCATGTGAAAATGGCGGACGAAGCTGTCTGTGTTGGCCCAGCTCCCACCAGCAAAAGCTACCTCAACATGGATGCCATCATGGAAGTCATTAAGAAAACCAGGGCCCAAGCTGTGAGTCTGAATGAGTCTATCTGCTGCAGCTGTTTCATATATAGAAAGCAGAAAAGCCAGAGTTTGTATTTTTTTTTTAAAGGTGTGGGGGGGAAGTGATTGAATATGCTATTCCAGTTAGTTCATGTCACATGAGTTAAATGTGTCTGAAATCGCTACTGGAAATCAAAGGCTTTGTAGCATCTGGCAGTGCTGGTCGCTGATCCTGCAGGTGGCTGCTGGATTCAGCTTTCACACCAGGGAGCAGCTTCAGTTCATTTCCAAATTTGCTGGGGGAAAAAAAAAATCCCAATTAGTTTTGAGCACTAACCCTTTATATGCCATAATGGCTTTTTTGAACGTTTTACAAAGTATGTCCAAAAAGGTTTTTGCTTAAACTTAGTTTGAATCACTTTCTAAATTATAGAAATGTTATCTGCAGGAAGGTAAGGTAAAAATGGTGCATCCCATAATTATTTTTGTTTCAGAATGTTTACAAAATGTATATGAGCGTATATGTGTAAATGTGGGCTATTCTGCCTTTCTCGCTCCAGACTGGCCAGAGATTCAAAGCTTAATAGGAATCGGTTGGAAAAACTAATATGTAGGCATGTTCACATGCCTAATGTTCTTTGTTCTGTCAGTGAAATAAATATATTATTTGGAGCTACTGTACACAGAGCATTTATAAAAATAAAATTTGATGGGTGTATATGAGCAACACTAATTACCCTGGAACAGTTTGGATCAGCATTGTAATTTCTTTCAAAGAAGATGTTTTCGGCCCCTGAAAGCACTATACCAAAACTTTCGTATAAAGAAAAAACTGTTTCGTTCTCCCTGAGTTTCTGAATATGGAATCCAGTTGTTCAGGCTCTTTAAAAGAGAGGAATAAAATGGCTTATACTTTGTCTATCAGAGTGTATTGGATCAAGAACCTTATGTGAACTGTGAAAAGTAAAATGAAAACTCTTTCTCGTGCTCCTCTCAATTAATTATGCTAGGTGTATACTGGGGTGTGAATAGCAAACTAGGCACATAAGGATGCATGGTTTAGACTAATGAGACAGTAAATTATGTTCTCCAGCAAGGGTCGCTAGAGGTAGAGGAGGCTTATCACTGTGGACCTTAAGATCAATGTTGTGATCAGTGCTAGAAATATTTTGGGATGAGGAGTACTTTATACTGGTTACTGAGAAGAGTGTGAATGAGCATATATGTGGAATGAGATGAACATGGCAAAATAGAGTTAGAAAGAGCAGAAGGCAAAACACCAAAGGGACCGTGTCCATTGCTCTCCAAACAACACTTTCCTCCCTAGTTAAGGAATGTTTGTTTCAGAAATGGCAGTTCAACCAGTGAGTCCTTACAGCTTGACTTAGGACAGAAAAATCGGTGTTAAGATGGTTTCTTAAGGTATTGAACTAATTCAAATGCTTAGCGGTCTACTTCATGTTCTCCAGTATCTGAAAGGGTGCAGGGAATTTGGTGTCTGGCTTTGGAACTCAATCAGCTTGAATTTTTTTTATTTTTTTCAAGGTACACCCAGGATATGGATTTCTTTCAGAAAATAAAGAATTCGCTAGACGTTTGGTAAGTTATTTCTATTTGCTTGGCTGTGAATGGTGCGCTAGGTGGCATATATTCATTCCAAGGTATACGAGGAAATCAAGATACCAATTCAAGGCAGATCTAAAAGATACCTTAAGATAGGAGATTTCAGAGTGCTTTCTGTGGATGTGGATTTCTTGCATTTTGAGGGTGTAATTGCAGCCTGTGTTTTCTTTTGGGAAAAGGGGAGGTGCCTGCTGGTGAGAACTTTACCAAGGATGTAAGAACCTTTTGGCATTTTCACTTGTGCCTGTACTGTTTGTGAGGCTGCTCTGTAAAACTGGGTCACTGAAATGATCTAGGTTAAAAGTATCTGTGTTTAAGTGATCATTTTGGTGATTCGTAGCACAGCTGGTGAACAGCTGTATCAGCAGCCCTGAGAAGGTGCTGAACTGCACTTTCAGGACGGGAATAGAAAGCTGTTTAAAAACTGGCTTCTCTGCTGGTGGTCATGTATTGTGGAACTGTGTTCTCTGAAAGGACCAAAGAGATTCAAGAGGGTGCTGTTTTCACTTAATGTCTGAATTTATAAAAATTATTATTCATATCCTCTTTACTTCAGTGGAGTTTTTGAGTATCACAGAAACTGATATGTGGCCTTTCTTTTACTGGTGTCGTTTTTTTTCCCCCAAAACTTTCATGCAGCTGCTTATAAATTTGAACAGTGCTAGGAGAAAGTTATGTGCACAGTGTTTGAGCAAAGTCCTGAGTGGATGCAGTGTGTGTAGTCATTGCAGATAGTGTGTCACAATTTATCGGTTTTACTGAGAATAAGGAAAAGCACATGCTATGCTGAAATTTCCAGTAAAAAGCTGTTGCAGCTACCAACTTATTATGGAGTAAACAAACCATATAGCTGAAAAACATGTTGTTTTACAGGCAGTAAGACAAATTTGTTGCTGGTTTTGAGACTAATTTTCGCCTTTTTGATTCAGAGTAGAAAATACAGATGAGGAATGTGATTCTATAAAATGATAGCACTTTTGTTCTTAGCATTTGCGGAATAACCCTTGTTCCACATCTCTGACTATGTCTCTTTTGGCTTGAGTTCTGATTGTAATACAGACTGTTACTATTTAGTTGGTTATTTGGTGTGAGAGAATACCACCTGCTCATTAAGGAGACTATTTGGGAACGAAATCTCATTTTTTTTTATACTTTGCAGTTGCTGTGCTCTTTAAAAAGTCCCCAGATAAAAACAAGTGCAGGTTCTGTGTGATGCTGAATGCATCCTGCTGGTTGCTGGGTGGTGGTGATGTTAAAGTTGAAAGGAATTCTAAACACTTGGTGTTTGCCAGGATTTACCAAATCTGGGGTAATCTTACATGTTATTTTCATGCAGTTTAGCAGCTTTCTTTTATCACTGTTCTGCTTCATGTACCAGAGGCTCTTTTTAGAGGGAAGATTCCTGGCTTAATTTATAATAAACTGTGTTCCCATTGGATTAGACCAGCAGGATAACTGGCTTTAGCTGGCAATTGCTGGTTTTTTAATAACAAAAAAATTAATGAAACAAAAGTGCTTGCTCATGCTATTTTGCTTTATATTTTGCTGCCAAACTTTGAAATTTTATAGCTATTACTCTAAACTGGGCACACTTCCTAGTAATCTGGTTATTATTTGGTGATGTAAATTACAATATTGGTGATACGACAAACTGGAACCCTTTTTTTTGGCAGGATTAAGCAGAAATGGAAGAAGTACAAACATTCCTGTAAATCCCCCCCTCCCCCTTCCTGTTTCTCATCTTTTCACTCAAATCCTTGGAACAGTGAATTCCTGAAATAATGTGGTGACTAGAAGCATGTTCAAGTTTGGGTTAGTGCTACAGTCTCACAATAGCTTTTGATTATGTTTTGGAAACCTGGTGTGTTCTGTTCTCTAAAAATATAATAAAACAAGGTAGTTCTACTTTGCTTTCTGAAACGTGCTATTTAAAGTCTCAATTAAGACATAATCATGCTTCCCTTCATGTCAGTGGCTCTAGAATATCAAACCCCTAGTGAGAATTGGTGAAATGATCTGTCTTTTTATCACTGAGGGCTGCTTAAATTTTTTCAAGACCCCCTGATTAATATATTTAGGAGGAAAACTTGCCTGCTGTTTCTTCTCTTTATTAAAGCCTGTAACAAATGTTACAAAACTGTTGTGAAGTTGCCAAAGATGTGTTTTTGTTCTGTTTTCTTTCTCCTTATCCCTTTCTTTGCACATACGCTATTTTGTTCTTTTTCTCTGAAAGTAGTGATGAAACTTGTGAAACCTGGGTTTATTTCCTGGTGTGCATCTGTACTTTTAAAACAAACTACCTAGATTCGGAAACAGAGAAATACGCTAAACTTTCTAAACTTGCCAGTCTGTGTCTAAGAGTGGTAATGAGCTGAAAGCAAAGCTTTGTCTTCAATTAACACATGGAGGGTCAGTTCACATGTAATCCCACTGTGCGTGATTTGAACAAAAGCATGTCTTTTTGTTCATTATTGCCTAAATGATTCATAGAATAGCACACAGATACAGAGAGTCCTTGTGAAGAATTTGATGGATATATTTAGAGTATTGAAAATTACTAGTCCTTATTTTTTTCTTCTTCAGAAACTTAATTTTGTGCTCTCCCCCGTTCTAAGAGAGAACAAGTAAATGGTCTGTTGTTTCCAAAACAAAATTTCCAAAAAACAATCAGTGGGTGAATATCTGGCATGTTGTTCATTGTGATCCAATAAAAAAGTTGGTGCATTCAGTCCCCTCTTCGTGTGTATCTGTTCTGGTTGCTGTTGATGGCTGACAGAGAAGTGATCCATGGCACTTATATCAAGTGAGTCTGTCAAAGATTTCCTAAACCCTAAGGTCAGTTTCTTAAAGATTAGTATTTTAGTATGAAATATTTTGAAAAACTTTTAAGATAATGCTTATAATGTTAGTTATTATGTAGAATAACAAAACATGGGTTTGTGTGAGTGAATATAGTTCTTTAGAATCTTACTTTGGATTCTGGTTTTTCATTCAGATATTTGAGCTATCCAGCTTGGAACTCTTGCAGTGCCTTATAAAAATGATCTGTACATTGAAGTTGTAAAATTCACTACTTAAGTTGTTACTTTAAGTTTATGCATGCAAATATATTTGCATGTAAGTAGTTTGCTTCCTTCAAGGAATAATTCTAGAATATTCAGTATTGATGTAAATCAAAAGGTGCAGTTAAAATCTATTGCCACAATGAAAAAAAATAATTGCTAATATCAGAGCTACATATTTTAGAAAAACTTGCTAGTGACCCCTGTATTTAGGTTAGCTTGCTTGATGCTTCCCATCAGACCCTTTCTGGGAATCTCTTGTCGCCCCAGTTGTCTGCAGCAGGCCTTTGAAATTTGGCAAGGAGAAAGGCCTGAGACTAAGATGAGCCTTTTGGTTGGGCTGTTGTTGAAAGATATGCTTTTCTGAAATTGCCATTTTCCTTTCTTTCCTTGCAAACCTCCAGGGCAGCTGTCGTGGTAGGGGGTGGGAGTGCTGAGTCGGGTCTCTTCACGTGCCAAATACTTTGGGATTGCCCTGTGGTACCAGTGACTATTTCTTCCTTTTCTTACCCAGGTGAAGAAGGGAATGGGGGAGGAAAGAGTGAGAGAAAGCGAGCATGCAGCTGGGTTGCACAGCCGTTATTCCAGTCAGTGCTTCTTCCCATGGTCTAGCTGATGTTAGCAGCAAGTTAGGAGTCTTACTCCTGTAATTGAGGTTATATATGTTCTTGCTTCCTGATAATGGTTAGAAGCTTAAACCTTGATGCATTGTGTCTCTGTCCCAGTTGCTAATAATGGGATCGGTTTCCCCCTTTTTAATTAAAAGAAAAACACAAGTGAACGTCCCCTTCCTCTTCTGCCACAAGTCCCTTGGGAAGCTACTGTATAAAAAAAGAAAACCAAAACACCTAAATGAGTGCTATTCCTTTGCAAAGTGTAGTATGAAAAATACAAGTTAGCAGGATTTCTATCTTCAGTGTGTTTTGGTCTCTTGTATGTATGTATATGATAGAGGTCATAGGTGGTGCACTGTGGTGTGTTTTCCCCAAGAAACCTATGGAATTTGTGCATAAAATAATCTCAAAATGATGAGCTAAGGTTATAAATGAAACCTTTGTCTGGAATATTCTTCTTGAATGCAACCTTGACAATACTATCCTGATGCTCTTTCTTGATGCAAAAAAAAAGCCAGCCACTACCTTCTGCCAAAATCCCCTCCTTGCAATAGAAGTTATAAACATGGTGGGACAAAAGGATTCAATTTTGGAATAAGATATGGACCTTTTTGGACTTCCTAGGGGAACCTGTTTTTATATATCTTTTGTGCCCCTTTGGCAACTACTGTTTGGCATGACTAAGGGGAGAACAAAGCAGCCAGCACTATTTCTCTCTACCTTTGAAGCTAGATTAACATTCTTGGTGGAATTAAAAAACCCCAACAATGTATTGTCTGAAATAAATGGGCAAACAATATATATGGAAATGGTTGATCACATGTTTGTAAATGGCTGTTAAGTTTGACATGGAAAAGGTAGAATGAATAACATATGTCATCTTCTGTAAGGTGACAAATGTCTGACCTGTGAAGAACTTTGTGCAAGTGGATCCATGGCCCTATGCACAGCTAATTATGGGATTGTCACCTTTTAAAATGTAAACTCCTAATGGCAGCAGTGTTTCCTTACAATTGTTGTGCACAGTGCTGTTATTTGTAAGCAAATTGTGAAGGTCCTTTATCATGATTCAATGGATGTTACATTTTTGAGAAATATTTGGTATGATTCTCATGCTGTTCCCACATGCGTTGGCTTCCTACCTGGCAATTCATATGACTAGTTAGCATTTGTGCTTTCCAAACTGCAAAGTGGTGGTTGAAAAAAGGCAGCTTTGGAAGCTTGGTGTCAAGAAGCTGCTTATGACAGAGATTGTATCCTTCAAGGATGTGGGGCAGATGGGAGATGTTAACATGGGTTTCTTACTCTTTCCTGCAATGCATAGTAAGTCATTGCCTACCAAAGCAGCAAAGTGCCTACCACCACTGCCTCTGGTGGCTTAAGGTGCTTTGTCTGATGGAGGCTGGAGACTATGCTCTTGCTGGGTAAGAAAGGTTAGGCAATGTACTTGTCTAGGTCAACAGGTCACCGATTTGCACCCCAGAAAAGCTCTGCCTATGAGTGTGTAATGTTGATGGGTGACTACTTACTGTTCTGAGGCAGAATGCTTCTGAATGTTACTTGTATTCTTGTATTTAAGCCCAAGTAAACTTTTTTCATAAAAAAAAATCCCATCTAAATCATCTTCAGTATCAGGTTGTGTGAAATCCATGGGAGGGACAAATAGTGCATGTATTAAATCATGGGCAGCATTTGTCAGACATTAGTAGTCCTCTGCTAGTGCATGTGAGCTAGAAAAATGAAATAGTCATCTGAACTATCTACTTAGACACTTCATACTGTGAAAGTAGGAAGACTGTATTATTTCTTTACTGTAGAAAACTTCATAGACCTTTGCTAAAAGCATATGATGGCTTATGTTGTGCCATCAGTGTCCTGTTTAAGATTGCCAATGCTACAGAACAAATTGATGCGAGTTCTACTCTATTGCAACTTCCAAACCTGTATCTTGAGCAACTGCTGTTTATAGCTAGAGTACTTTTTTCAAGTGCAGGCTGATGTCTAAACTAAAAAAAAAAAAGTCTCTGGGTACATATCCACATGTCTTCTGCCTATACATGTGTATAACCTATATGTATGTACTTAAAGACACAGGGTAGCGTTTTGGCAAAGATTTGTGTTATTTGTGACAAAAATGCTCTCCTTCCTTTTGATTTTTTTTTGCCTGAACTCCATAATCTTAGTCTGTTTTTTTTCTTGATCAGGAGATTAGGCAACTTCCTCTGACATGGCAGTCTTGACCTATTTGTATTTGTTTTTCACTTAGAGTAAGCCTCTATTTGTAACTTGTGTTTCTTTTAAATCTACGTATTTTCTTAAAGTGGCTTAGGTTGAAAGCTTTAATATCTGCAACTGTTCTCAGAAATAACACAAACATGAAACCTCTTGATTTAAATAGTAATGCCTGGCAACTTGAGACTCTCAGTGGATGAACTGTGGGCTTGCATGCCTTCTCGAATGATTTAATGCTGTGTATGTGATTAAAGAATATATTAGAGTGATTTTTGCCTTTCTGGACTATTATAAGTCATTTAATACTTCCCATGAGATGCCTTTCAACAGCAGCACTTTGGCACGCTTATTAGGGTCTGTGGTTCTGCAGATGAATGGATTTGTGGAATCCTGATTTCTAAAAATTCATTATTTCTTGACATGCAGTGTCACTGCAATAGCACTTATTTCCAGGCTTACAGGAATCCTTCATGTTGCTTCTGAACTGCTTTGTTTGTCTTCTTGTTTCCACTGTTGCCATATCTGGTTGTGAGAATAAAAACTTCTTGCTCTGTTGCCACAATTGCAATTATATTAACAACTGTATACGTGTGTTTTTCGTCATTGCAACAACAGAAGGCTTGCAAGCATAATGGTAGTAATTCTTTTTTTACATAGGTAATACTGTTTCCTTTCACTTCCTGCCTTTTTAATCTACTATTGATTTGCAGTGTTGATGGCAACACTGTTGATGGCAAACTCTGTCCATCCTGAGCTAAGGCGATTTGTTAATTTGACCTATTCTAGTATAATTGGTGTAAGCTAGTGTGGTAACCTTGAAAATGTGATTTCCTTCTCGGCTTCCAAATCAGTTTTAAATGTCCCCTTGATAGCAATGGAGTCGGATTAGACCCGAACAGTTAAAGGATGATATATCTTTGAAATAAGAACTCCTGTTGCCTTGTGGATTTACTTTTGTGGCAAGGCAGATGAAGCTTCAGCTTAGAATTCAACAAAACAATGCCTCTTTAATAATCACTTCTGTTTTCTGCCTCCATTTTAAGAAACAATGTATTTTATAGTGATGGATGATCTGTGTTCAGTAGTTTTACATTGCAGATTGAATACTTAAGCGTTTCTATATATTCTTCCTAAAATATGCATATCAAGAAAATTAATTCTGACTTTAAAGATGAATGCAACTTAGTGGTGAGATGGATTTTTTTTTTGTGTACTACTACAGAGTTGAAATATATTGAAGTGATGATACGTGTGATAGGACTATTTTCTCTCTCCCAGTTCTATTTTATCCTCAGTTCTCTTCTGTAGTTGAAAACTAATTGCAGCAAGTTAAGAACCAAAATCTGTCTACTGAAGTTACTCTTTACTAGCCAAGAAAGATATCTTCTAGAATCTTCATACACAAGGGCTTTTGTTACTGATGTTGATGTATTACATGAGGAGGGATATGAACATGCTAAATGTCTTTCTAGGCTAGGAGGTAATTACTTTTGAGGGAAGGAGAAAAGTTTCTCTATTGACTTGTAGAAGTGTGTTTAGCTTGAAGACAGGTATATGTTACAGTAAGTGATACTATGTATTTGTGTCTTCCTCTCTAAGAATGAAGATGCTCTTCTGAGTCTTCATTTTGAATTCACACCCTCCTTTAGCTGGTTTTTCTGGTTTGAGTTTTAGGGGAGTAATGTCTCCTAAAAGCATTAGAAAGTAGATCACATTCTGATACTTAACCCCTAATAGATCTACTGAGACCAGGAATGAGCTTCATGAAGGGAGAAATCATGACTGGTAACTCTTTCAAAGGCATTTGAGCGATTTTGATATTAGCTGTTGAAAAAGGTGTTAGCTGAGAGGTTTTTGATTAACATGCTTTTAAAGATGACCCATTATCCTGGACTGGGCAGACTCCATTGGGGGGGCTTTGTTTTTCATAGTATGTATTTTGACTGTAATCTTACTTCAGGAAGTATTTTCTTGAAGTTAATACTTAAGATTGTGTTGGATTATTAGAAGTTCATCTTAAAGCTCTATAAACTTAGGGTTTATTTTATGCTGCAGCTTGATTCCTTTTACATTGTTGTATCTGTCTTGATTAACTTTTCTACAGGTATTTAATACCTGTACAGTATGTTATGTTGCTGCTGTAAAGTGCTTAAATACTCTGAAGAGTTTCTACAGCAAGAAGACTTAACCTGCTTGTTTGTTCAGTATACCACAGGATCACTTGTGGATTCACTTGTTTCAAAATTGCTTCCCGGGGAGGAGGAGGTCATCTAGCCTCTCTGGGGTCATTGTTTTCTGTGGTCTCTGAGAACTCTTCCAGTTACCTCTGCATGTTGAGGGGATTGCTCTTAATATGCCAGATATGGTTGGTTACTGCAATTGCATTGAAATGTGGGAAAGTTCAGTTTGGATTTGTAATGTTGGATAGATCCACCGGTTATAGCAACAGTGGAAGCTGTAAAGGATACAGGGCAAGCTATGTTCAAGCATGTCAGAGTTAAATAAAGTTTTGCAGTATTTAAAGTGTTTAATGTCACTTGATAACTTCTTAGCCATTCAGTTAATATCTAATGCTCTGTTACAATATCTTCAGTCTGGTTGCCTATTTTTACTGTGTGGTTCTAGAATGCGTAATGCAGTGGACCTGATTTCTGCTTTAGCTATCAAATACAGTCTTTATTTCAGTGAATCACAGAATGCTTGAGGTTCGAAGGGACCTCTGGAGGTCATCTGGTCCAGTTGCTCTGCCCAAGCAGGGTCACCCAGGGCTGGTTGCCAGGACCATGGCTAGTTGGCTTTTGACTGTCTCCAAGGATGGAGAATCCACAACCTCCCTGGGCAACCTGTGCCGGTGTTTGGCCACCCTCACAATAAAAACAGTGTTTCCTGATGTTCAAAGGGAATCTCCCATGTTTCAGTTTGTGCCCATTGCTTCTGGTCCTGACAGTGGGCACCGCTGAGCAGAGCCTGGCTCTGTCCTCCTTGCACCCTCCCTGCAGGTATTTATATACATTGATGAGATCCTCCTGAGACTTCAATTTTCCAGGCTGAACAGTCCTGGCTCTCTCAGTATTTCCTCATAGGAGAGACTCTCAAACAAACAAACATGAACACATACCAACATAAGTACTGTTTGACAGTAACTTACCTGGTTTGTCTATTTTTGTCAATGGAGGCCTTCAGCCAATGCAACAGGAATGATGACTCCCAGGTAAGGGCAAGAATTTAATAGATTACTTGCAGCTGCCTAATTGTCTTTAGTGGTTTATTTTGCAAATCTTTTAAATAATTCCCTGGAACTTTAAAAGACTTTCTACTCATTATTATGAATGCACTTGCCTTTTCATTTTATCTTTAATTCTATTTGAAGGTTGGCTTACAAATAAGCTTTGTCTATTTGCACAGCATGTTTCATTCATTTCTATTTCAGACTGAATGATAGTGATCAATAACACCGATAACTTGGAGTACTGGGTTGACTGAACAATTCCTGCTAGAGTTGTTACGCATGTATTTTTGGGGAAAATACTTAAAATACTTGGCAGTTGGATTGTCTTCAACAATGAAGTTTTGAATTAACTCATATACTAAAATTGATTTCCTAAAGTAGGGTGATGTGTTTTGTGTAGAATTGTCCTGGTTTCAGCTGGGATAGAGTTAAATGTCTTTCTAGTAGCTGGTATGTGCTGTGTTTTGAGTTCAGTATGAGAAGAACGTTGATAACACACTGATGTTTTCAGTTGCTGCTAAGTCATGTTTATACTAAGTCAAGGATTTTTCAGCTTCTCAAGCCCAGCCAGCGAGAAGGCTGGAGGGGCACAAGAAGTTGGGAGGGAACACAGCCAGGGCAGCTGACCCAAACTGG
>JANZLQ010000008.1:4241982-4264458 GCA_026212715.1 Elanus axillaris | reverse complement strand
CTTGAAGATGTGTGTGGTTCACTGCTGTAATGGCAAATATATGTGTGTTGAGATGCAGTAGCATTGTGGTTGGCAATTGAGATGCAAGACAAAGGTTGCTAGCTTTTGGGGGAAAATTGATGCTTTCATGTTGCAACAGCTTCGTTTGGTAATAAACCCATATGATTAACTAATTGTATTCTTGATGGAGTGATATTTTTGCTTTTTCCAAGCTACTCTGACTATTTTCAGAGCACTATGTGGAAACTTATACTGTGAAATTATACTTTCCTTTGTAGAGAGTCCTGCATATATTTTCTGTCCGAAAGGATAGGTATTGCTAAATTTACATATGTACACGGACAACTAAGCATTTTTATTCCAGATGCCCGTTAGGATCATACTGACATGTTCTTCAGAACTCTAGCAAAAGAGCGCTGGTGCTTACTCTTTCCCACTCTCTCTCTAAGGTATTGTGAACACTGTTTATATTCAAGCTACTTATTATACAGTTTGGGGATGGGGAATGCATTAAACATTTAGAATGGGGGAAAAACAGCAAAAGATATTCCAGAACATTCTTGTGAATAAAACCTGCCAGTTCATTGTGTAAGAACTTGTGAACCCTTTTATTAGCCTATCTGAACATTAGGTGCATATATTTAAATGAGAATGTTTGCAGAAAGTAGTCATTTGAATATTTTTCACACGCTAGTAATATTTTCATAGCTGCCTTGGTCAAGTCTGGAATTCCTATTGTTAATTTGCAAAATAGCTACTTCCTGGATTGTCTGGGAAGAGCAATGCCTTTAGCACTGTGCTAACATGTAGAAGGAGTCTGAAGTGGTAATTCAGAACCTCAGTTGATGGAGACTGTGACTAGGCAACAACTAATAGTTTATCAGCTAACAGGTACTGACATATCTGTAGATATTGCTGGAAGGACATTTTTTGATTATAAGTCAAGACTTTTTTCATGGCTTAAAATAAAGGGGGCAAAATTATGTTGGGTTTTTTTCTGGATAAACTTGTGTCAGATACTTTGCCTTGTGGTTAGGATGCCTGCGTGTTCTTTACTCTCTCAAAAAGCTGGAGATCCTCATAGCTAAGCATGGAAAAGAGACACTGAGACCAGCAAAAAAACCAGTCAAGCAGATGCCCAAGTGGAGCTTGCAGAAGAGTAGGGAGAACATTTTCTGCTTTAAACTTACAATGGTTTTGGTTTCTTTTTTTCAGCAGCAACTGCCATAAAATATTTGCAGCTTCATGTCCTGGTGTTGGACTCCTGGTTCTGAATGGATCAAATGGTGAAGGGGTGAAGAGTGCTTTCAGTTAAGATTCCCTCTTGTAGATTTATGGAGGGACGGGCTTCTGGGATGGGGGCTTAGTCTCTACTGAATAGGTAGGTCCTCTAGCTCTGACCTCCTGCTGCCTGGCTGAATGTGCTTCCTGACGGCTAACTAAACAAATGGTGGCTATTGTGTGCATGTGCCGCTGCCCTTGTCATCTAAGAAAGATTAGGTTGTCCTCCAAGACACTGTCTACTGTATGTAGTCGTGTGCAGGGTAGTGCAGTTCTTAAAGGCAGGTGAACTGTTTGCTTTCTGGATCTTGTGGCTTTTTGGTGCTTTGATCCTTTCCTTGATTGAGCAAGAGTTGTGGTTTGTAGCTACCTGTGTGTGATCTGGTAGGAATGGCTTATAACTGAATGCTCGGGCAAAGCTGTTACTGCACCAAAGGTAGCTCTGAGTAGATTAATGATTCTTTAATCTTTGGAACAGGATCTAACTAGAAAATGTAGAAGATGTTCCAACACATTGATTGTGTTGGGGTTTTTTTGGGAGGGAGTTCTTTGTTCTCTTAGTCTAAATCTTGAACTAGTTTTTTATGGAGTGAGAGGCAGGCTCTTGTCAGCCAAATTAGTGTAGTCTGTAGCCATATCTGTCTTCAAGGAGATTTTTGCTAGCCGGCATCTAGTGAATTCAGCACCAGCGCAGCCCATGCGGCAATGTTTAAAAGATACTTCTCAAGTTGTTCAATTTAACTAATAGGTATTGTGACATATGTAGTACTTAAGATATTAATTTTTGTGTCCCAAAACTTGATTAAAAATATTTTAGTCTTTAGGAGGACAGTAAGTATAAATGACTTTCTGCATCTTTTAGGAAGCCAGAGAGTAACATCTGTAAGGGGTACTGCAATATCTTACTTTATTTCAGTGCACATTTTTATTCTGCTTGCAGAAAGAACATGTTATTTTAAGGTGGTACCCAAATGAAACACTTCAATTTTGTAAGACTGTTACTTTTATTCATGGATTCTGTTTTAATAATCTAGATAAATAATTCCCAGAGCAGCTATATTATACTACTGTGATGTCTTGGCAAATGACTGTCTGTCTGTGTAGCGGGCTACCTAAACACTATGTGATCTTCGGCATGTACAAAAGCTGAAAGTATATGTATATCTGTATATGTAGAACATGCTTCTTAGCACAAAAGGGCTGCTCAGGAATCCCGTGTGTAAATTTGCTTCTCAAAGGCAGGCAGCAGGTGTGCTTGCAGGGTGGTACTTCCACCTGTCCCACCCAGAGGAGTTCAGCTTAATTTGCTCTGGCTGGAATTTAGAAAGAATAAGTTCCCTGCCCAGATTTTTGGCAAGGCATCTTGCTGGTGAGCTGGGCTTAATCTTACGGTATTAAATTCAAAGCCACCATGCTAAAATAACATCAGGCTTTTTAAAAGCAGATTACCCCAAAGGTAGAAATGCCCAAATGAAGATTGCTTTCATTTGAGTATTTGTGTGCGTAGGTATTGACACAGATTTGCATTACGTAGTTGCTTGGTTGTTTCCATGGGACTCTTGCCTTACTCTGAGGCTCAGTATTTCTTTGTGTTTGTGCTTCAGTGTTTGGCTTCAGACAATATTTAAGCCTTGCATTGGGTACGTGTATATTTAATTTAGCTGGAAAGCTTTCTTCATGTGTAGTATATTTGTAAATTTTAGACATGTTGATACATTTCTTATCAAAACATCTTGCCGATCTTGATCCCTTCCTGCTCAGCTCATGTCTTGCTAATTCCTTGCATGTTCTCCTCCTTTCTTGTCTTTATATATTCAAGAACGTCTTGGCTTTTTAATCTAGAAAGCATAGGGAGCTCAGGAGGTAAGTGGCCATATTTTCAGTTATTTCCAACTGCAAGGAGCAGTTTCAGATAGTCCTGTTTGGATCCTGTGTCCAATGGGTGGAGTGAGTTTTCATAGTACCTGACAGCCAGACTCTCCAAAAATCCCTAGAAGGCTGTACAAATTGAGGTTTTTAGTGGCTTATGAACTGAAATACAGGTAAGTTTTTCAGGAAAATGATAAAGGTATTATATCATGCTTAGCATAATATAGCACGGCTTCCATTCTGATTTGAGAGTTGTTGATTCCAGTCTGCCAGTTTCCATATGAAACTCCTTTTCACCTGACTTCAAATAACAATTTAAACAGTATTACAGCTGTTCTTTCTCTTAATTTTTTCACTGAAAGTTCTAGCCTTTTGCAGATGCTTAGAGAAATTCTTGTGCAAGAAATGCTTGGAGTGGAAGACTTGAGTCCAGTGAGATTTAGAATTTGACAAAAGTATAATCAAGTAACTGTTTATGAAGAATGAATAAAGGACACTCTGAGTTCTGCTATCATATAGGCTAGCTTTGCCTCTCCACTATACCTATACCAAAAAGTGTGTATGATAAGAAATCAATGTTTTATCTACAAGATTTTGTTACACTTCAAAGGTTAATATTATGTTAGGTTGTGTAGTAGATTATAGTTGTAAATTTTTTTTTACAGCAGCTTTATTGTATTTAGTTACTTCCAACTATACAAAACACTTTTCTAGTCATTTCAGTGCTTGATAACTTCAGGGTTCATTGCCCCTGTACATTTTTCAAATTATTAGCTTCCTAATGCATACAGCTTTAATTTACCCCCTACTGATATCCTTAAATGGGTTTTCAAGAATTTTGAAAGTGGACTACTATAGTTGTATTTCAGTGTTGGTCCTGACTGACAGAATTTCTTAAGTAGCCTCCACAATTAAAGGAATGGGAGGTTCAAACAGCTCCTATGGCAAGAAGCTAAAGATTCTCTTGAAAATAAATTTGTATTTAGCTTCCTAGTATATTTTTGCTTTGCTTATTTCTGGTGATTTGCCTGTTGCTTTTGTGAGTGCTTTTCCTCTCAAATGTAGCTTAAATGTGTTAAGTACAATATCTGTTCTAATGTGAAATACTTGATGCTAAAACATTTGCTGTTGTTTCAAAAATAAAAGGTAAAAATCTGACACACTGCATACCTCACAGCACAAAAAATCCATGAAGAACAAGTTTAAAGAATTGAGTACAGATATTGTATCCATGGAAGTGGTGTTATATTTATGTTTTGAATATGATTCAGGCTATTGTTCTAGTGCCAAATGCCAGAAAACTATAGAGAACTATTTTTATTTGAATTTATAATTTGAATTTTCCATTGTAGCCTAAAATTGAAGTAGGAAGGATAAAGTATCTGCAGTATGTTCATGTGTGAACTGAAGACTATATAACTTTGAATCATTTAGCATTCTGCTACATTTCTGTGGAAAAAAAGTATTGTTCATGAGGACTTCAATACCAGGCGTTCTTCCTGCGGTTAAACCCAAATGTTATCTTTCCTTCTCCCCCTTGAGCCTCCTGGTGTTGTTTGTTTTTTTTGTTGGGTTTTTTTTTTTTTTTGGTGGTGTCTACCCCACCCTGCCCACAATGTTCCACAGAACTGGAGACTAGGAAATTTGTGGCCAACATTTCAAAGCAGGTAAAGAGCAGCAGAAGAATAGGACACCCCCACTGAAAGTTCTTTTCTGTGTGTTTAAGATTCCAGTCCAGCTATTTTCTGTAAAGTCTGCATTATCATTCAGCGCAGGAATGGTTTCCTACTGAATGTGTGACTCCATGAATGAAATATTTATAGTGCCAGGTATTCTCAATGTCATATAATGGCACTTCAGTCTTGATACACAGTAGTATAAAAATGCAGTCATCACAACTGCCTCTAAAAAGTAGTGGAAGAAAACAGAGCTTTTTGAATGATAAAGTATTATTCCCTTTTAAGGAGTTTCTAGTGTAACATGTTTTTTATCTTGCTCTGTTAGAGTGCAATAAAATCTGATGATTGGATTCCATGCTAGGAATGACAAACCTTCCTAAAATACGTGGACAGAAAAGCTACTACAGGAATAATTTAGAGGACCTGAAATGGAGGTGGAATTTGGCAAAAAAAAGCGCTAGATAATGATCATACTTCAGCACAGATAAACAAAATTTTGTAGACCCTGTTCCTGTGATAGTTGAATGCCATTGTTGTATGAGTGAAGTAAAATAATTAATGTTAACTATTAGGAGTTTAAATTTAAACTTTTGATTTCTTGCTTTCCTATTTGATGATAAGAGACATGTTTTGATCTTGTATTCCCATAAATGAGAAGATAGCTGGAGTTTGGCCTTTGTTAATGTCTTATAGACTGATGTTTCACATGCACATTGGACCATATTCTGAAGATTACAGTCAAAACTACAGGTATTATTTTAATGTAGTAACTCTACATTAATTACGCCAAAACTGAGATTGGTCAGGTATGCTGTATAATTGCAAACTGCAAAAACCTGAGCCCAAGTCTTAAAATTGTCACAAAGCTCTGGGATGATGACTTTGAGGTCAACTTGTGAGCAGTTATTATTTTAAAGAATGGAAAATAACTGAGGCTTTCTTTGGAAGGCAGGAAAGGAAATGAATGGTGTTAGGCATGCGGCAGTTGGTATGTCTTGTTGCTTTTTTGAATTGTGTACTTTTAAAGAATTCAGCATTCAGCTACATTATCTGCATTGTAATAGTCAATAATGGAGACGCTTTCTTAAAACAAGGATCCAGTGTGATCTTCCAAGCGGTTTTGAAACTGCTCAAATGTGTCATGGTGATTAGAAAAAAAAAAAAAAAGTCTGAGCTATTTATATACTGTAACTTTCCATTACTAAGGCAGCTGGCATTTGCTGGATAATAGTGTTGTTTCTGTACAATAGTTAAGGGTCTTAATTCTCCATGCCTTTTTAAAAAAATTAAACTGGCTATTAGAAATTATGTGAGGAGATCTCTGTACTCTTTTATGGATTACAAAGGCATATCATAATATGTACAAATGGTATACACGTTCAGACAAAGAGAAGAACGTTTAATATACTAAGCATTGTCAAATTAATTTTTCTTCAGAGGTTAAAACCATGGGTTCCAGATTTATGGCAGAATTGAAGCTCTGTATTGTATGAACAAGTAAAACAGAAGCTGTCCTTTCACCAGTGTATTCAGCGCATTCATGAAAAGGTGTGATAAATGGACCAATGACAGAATCATCATAAACCAGCAAAAGTGTAAAATACCTTTAAAAATACATATGCTTACATAAACTGCTTGAAATATAATACATTGGAAGAAGAGCTTGAGATCTATAGAATGAATGTAGTTCTAATTTTGTGAACAGTAAGAACTCTTATATGAACCATTCATACATCTGCAATGAAGAGGTTTGCTCTTTGCACAAAGATTGCTATGCGTGTTTTCTGATGTAATGCTGAAGAATAAATAGCAGTGAAAACGTAGTCCTGGAGCTGAACAAAAATTTGCTTGAAAGAGCAAAGATGGAAACAACTAGATTGTAACATCACATTTTGGACTGTTTTAAGAATTAAATGATGCTCCATTTTAAGTGTGTAATGGTGGATATTGCAAAGTATAGCAAATGTAATTATATTACAGTATCACTAGTGTCTGTTGCTGACTTTATCTGTATCAGAGCAGAATCCAAAGAACCTAATTACGGTCACCAAATCCCCATTGTGCTAGATGTCATATTCACATGTGTAGTGAAAAGCTGGTTTATGCCTTTTCCCCCTTCCTGCAATTCTGTTAACATCTGAAGGAAAATAAGGAGGAGTAAGCTAAAAATAAATGGGGAAGGAAGGCCTGGGGCTCTAAATGGGGAAACCTTAATCCCTGCACCCATGAAAAAGTCACCCCACCCCCCCCTTCTTTTGAAAATGGGGAAATGCAAGCAGTTCTTGTGGCCAGGCAAAGCAGTATTCAAAGATATGGGCATTTGTCTTTGCTCTTTTCTAAGTTACCTGACAAGCTCCTCCAATGGGAATTGTCTTGTGCACTTCATTTATAGTAATTTTTAAGCAGAATCCTTGTTTAGAGTGTGAGCAGCAAAGGGTAAGAACTTTGTAACTTTAAATAGTTAAATATTTATGATGTAATATAAGCTTAAGAGACTACTTAGTGTAGCTTTTATTTTGTTTTCTTAAAGGATAAGCTCTTGATATTAATTCATAAAAAGCTACAGGATTAGGGTCCTGGTATCTGGGCTGTAGTCCTTAAAATAGAGGGCATAGTTGCCTGGAAAAGTGTGACAGTATTGGTCCTGGTTTCTGTAATTTTGGAATTTACCTTTCCTATACATAATATTTTTGAATTCTTTTGAAATGTGTTTATATTCAGAGTGAAAAAGGTTATTTATTCCAGACATGAGTTAATGAGTTCCGTATTTTTACATTTCTTTCCTGTACTGGAAGTCTTGGTAACCAGGATCTTTGTTCATTCTCCCCCTAAAATGTCCACCTTAAGCACCAGCTCTAATTCATAAGCTGTTTTCTGTGTGTGAGTATCTTCTGTCAGATTAGCTTTTTTTTTTTTTTAATAGCTGGTATCTCTAGCTCTCTTGTCAGTACTTATTTAGATTTTATTTTTGTTTTTGAATTTCTGATTTGTTGGAGAGAGGATGAGTGTCAATTTTATACACAGAGGCTAATAAATACACTCTTCAGATTGTGTTTTGGTTCAAAAATATACACAGACTGAAATTCTGGCATGGGGAAGGAATAAATTTAACTTGCCTCTGAGCAGTTAATGAAATCCTGTATTAAGATAATGTAGAGAGATCATCATGGCACCATGTTTAAAATAACCGAATATTTCCCACTGGTGTGGTGATTCTTGTTTTAAAACTTTGCCAAGCTAATCCTTTACATTCAAAATGTCTTGCTTGCTTTGCATCCATTCGAGACTTCTTGTATGTCAAGTTTCAGTGAAGATTTAGGTAGTGCCTTAAGGATGAGGCTTGGGGAAGGAGTTCTGTTGCAGAAATGTTTTTCAGCAGTAGCTCTGAAGCTTCTCAAAATCTCTGATGTAGAGCAGGTCCCTTCTGCCTCTCACCTGATGAAATGCATCCTTGTTTGGGAACTGGGAGAAGAACTTTCTTTTAACAAGTGATTAGCAGGCAGTGGTAATCATTCTAGGTATTATAATGATGGGACCAATTACTACTTGGGAAGAGAGCTTGCATGGCAAGTTCTTTTCTATTCTAGCCTTTCTTCCTCCTGGGACTCAGGAGCGAATGTTTTGAGTCCTGCTGTAGCTCATGCTGCCGGTGGTGCCTGGGTTGCTCCTGCAAAGCAGGGAATGGGAGCCATGATGCTGTCTTCTCTCTTGTGGATATTTGTGCAAAGGTGCAGTTTCACAGTTTCCATAAGCTAAAGTTTTCCTGCTGTTGCGAGGAGATGTTTGCCTTGGTCACTTGTTCCTGCTTTCTCCCTTGTGCTGGGATTACTATTTACGTGGTCATCTAGAGCAAGCTTAAAAGTAATCCAGAAAGAGAAGTTAGTGCTACCACCAGCTAAATGCAGTGGACTAGGTGTGAAAAATGAGAAGCGTAGAGGTCAGGACCCTACTTTTTTTGTGGCACGATGTACGCTGTATTGACTTAGTTATCATGGTAGAGAACTTCTAGCTGTTAGGGATTAAATTTCCCATTCATTCCCTCTGTGGCTGAGCCCATCACATCAAGCCTCTTGCTGCCACTTGTTATATTGTTAGTAGGTGACCACAAGGATATTAAAGGGGCTTTGAGACTGTAAAATCGGGCTTTTGGGAATTGCAGCATGTTTGGGTTAGAGTTGCTCTGGCATCCTGCGTTTGTTCCCTGTGTCCATCTGTGCCATGATGCAGTTCTCGGTTATTAATGTTGTGGTCTCTCCTTGTCTCATTTCATCTCTTCTTGGGTGCAGGAGGTAGGTGGTGAGCAGGAGGAGGTGGCAGATTCTGGAAAGGCTTTAAGGCAATTTGTTTGTCCAAGATGTGTCCTTTACAGATGTCCTATATGCTGTTCTTTGGTATAAAAAAGCAAGATAAGAAATTTTTTGGTGTATTTGATGCTCCAGATAAAGTTACAAAGTCACTTTCTTTAAATGTAGCCTTTTGTATGGACCTGTGGTCGCTTTTTCACTGCTAATTTCTCAGAGTACATTCTGCCTTCAATTTTAAGGATTGGGTTTTCTGTAGCTTTGAGGAACATCATTTAGTTGTGAATTGGATGTTGAAAAATATGCACAAGTGAAAATCCAGTTTGCCAAGAATTTCCAGGTAATTCTAGCCCAGTGGGTAAATGAGAGGTTGGACTTCTGGAATTTTTGTTGCATTTCACCATTCTCCTATGACCTAGCTGAAATACTAAAAAAGAAAAAGTTTTGCAGGGTGCTGTGGTCTTACTGATCATTAGGACTCCTGAGATGTCAGTTTGCATTAAAAAAAAAAAAAAAAGTAGTTGATAGTTGACTAGTCTCTGTTTACCCAGGTTTCTAAGTTTCTCTCCCCCCTTGTCATCCCCATTTCTGTGGGACCTTTGAAAAGAAAAAGATGTCAACTTTTTAGAAAGATTGTCATCATTTAATGGGCTGACTTCCTCTACAGGCTAAAACTTTGAAATTTAGGCCCTCATCCTGCAACTGTTTAAGCATACTTAATTTCAAGCACATGCTTATTTACAGGATCCAGATTTGTTTGTCTAATTACTTTACAGCACCAGTGAAGCCAGACTGTCCAACTCTCAGGCCCATCTGTTGGGAGGGGGAGGGAGGAACTTGATTGTGTATGTTCCAAAAAGCTGTTCCACCCTTAGCCACCAAATGAAATTTATCTTTCAGATCCAGAGGCAGTGGCAACCAGGAATACATGGTAGGTACTTGTGTCATAGTACATTATCTTAACCTTAGAATGGTTGTGGTTCATAGGGAGCAGGGCCACAAGGAGATCTCATGGATTGCTTCACTGTTAAGTGCCTATAAATTCTCTAGTACTACATATCAATACATATTATTGACTTGTTTTATTTATGACACTGAGTGAGAGGTGGTTATCCCAAAGCTGTAGCATTATGAGTATTGTAATACTGCTAGTCCATCACATTTTGCTCAATAGATCTCAATATGCCCAGGTCCACTGTTGTTTCCTCATGCTAGCCAAGAAGTATAATATACACATATTTTTAAAATAGTTTAAAAGTTTTATAATATTTGGTGATGTTTATGATCACATGTAGTTCTTTGGGTTTATTTTTAAACTGAAGGCAAAGGGCCAAATCTGCGTGTTTGATTCGTGCAAGAATATATGAGTAAGAACAGGGCTTGGTGAAAAATCCAAATTTGTATATACACGTCTCATTACTGATAATAAAATTAGAGTAGTATTTTTCTGTTAAGTTTGACTACAAAAGCGCCTGAGCCTTTTTTCTTAATTTTGTTTGAACATCCACATTTAAAAGGACAAGACAGTCACACAAATCTCTGCCCATAATGTCTAATGTAAACGTCATGTAATTTCAGCATAAATAGAAATCTGAGGGAGAGCTATATATATGTTGACTTGTTAGAACGTACAGAAAAAAAATCAGAATTTTCTTAGAATGCTTTCCAAAGGGGGGAAGGGGAGGGAAGGAATCAATGAATTTTTCAGTTACTTAAATGCAGTGTATTGGACTTCTCTCAGTGGGCAGCTGTAAGAGCTAGTTATCTTTCATTACAGTGTAATTAGTCCACAGTTTTCTCCAAGGAACTGTGTGTAAGGTTTAAATAAGAACATCTTCTGTTAGTATTACTACATGCATGCTTTTACAAATAAATAGTGAAGGAGATAAGACAGTAGCACTTAACAGAATCCTGTGAAGTGGTATGTTTTGCTATGGCTGTGTTGTCTGATGTTGTTACCCCATTCGTACACTAGTGCTTGCTCAACTGATGAGAGGGCATTGCAGAAATACTACTTTACCACCCTCACTCCCTCTGACTGTTGCTGCTTCTCCCAACTACTTCCATACCAGTGCTGGTGTATGGAGTTCCCTCTTGTCCCTGCTTGCCTCCAGCTGTGTCTTCCCAGCACTGCGCTGTATCCTGTGGTGACCTCCTAATACAATTGGATGAGCTTGTCTCCGAGATGGGAATGTTTGGATGGATTTTATTTTGTTTTAAAACAATTATTTCATTGAGCTAATGGGTATTGCTTTTGTCTGGAAAACTAAAGGAATAGCATACTTTTGTACACATGTAGAAATAAATGGCTAGAGACAGCAGCACCACTAGTTACTAGAAAAGAAAGATCAGTATGACAAGGCTCTGCTTTCTCTTAAAGAAATGACTGTTGTGAGATTAATTTGGAAGATCCATAACCCTTTATCTCAGACAGTCGAAGAGTGTCTGGTCTTGTTTTTTAACAAATATTGTGTCAAGTTCCCTATACTGCTGGTTGCTGTAACCTCCTTCGCCTGGCCAGAGATGATAATCTTCCTGATATTCTTCACTTAGGGTTATAAAGTAGATGACTTTGGAACAGATCTCTGGAAATGTAGTCCCTTTCTTAAAGCAAGATCAACTGCAACAGGTTGCTTAGGACCATATCCAGTCGAATTTGGAATATCCGCAGGGATGGAGACTCCACAGCCTCTCTGGACTACCCATTCCTGTGTTTGACCACCTTCTTCCAGTATCCCTTGCCATTATAGATTGCAGCCACCTCGTGTTAATCACCTCATCACTATTGACATGGCAGTACCTCTGTAACCCCCTGTGACCTATGGGACAGCATCCTGTCTTTGGGGTTTTCTCATGGCTTTAATCTTGAGCAACTGTTGCCTGAGTCCTATCCTTCCTTGACACTTGTGTGTTTTTTTTTTAATAACTGCAGGGTCAGTCTATGCTGGCTTTGGTAGAAGACAGTGTGTTGGTTCAGTGGATTAAACCTGGTTTGGAGGGGAAAGAAGCAGCTAAACCAGAAACCAACCCAAACAAACAAATGTGTGCACATGCACGTTTTTGTTGCTGATATGATTGATTTACTGCTTGTTTAGCTCTTAACTAATGTTTATTAATGTGATTGACATTGATATTTATTTTTTAATAAATATGCCTATTTATCATATGATGATGTTTTTTGAATGTCAGAAATTGTATCTGGTGCTGTTTAATGGCTCTCTTCATGTGGGAAAATAGCTCCAGTTTACTAAAACGCTGCAGACGCTTCCAGTTTTCTGAAGTGAACTTCCAGGTCTGCTCTGCATCTTGTAATATTGTTTCCAGTATCTTTATAAACTCTCTCTGATGGTTTTCAGTCTTCATCAAACAATTAAGGATGGCTACATCTATCATAGAAATACCACCTTGTCTTGATAGCAGTGGTGGCAGCTATTTGGCAGAAAGTAAATTAGTAGCCTTCATGTGAGGACAGGGAGGATCCTAAACTACACCAGCCAGCTGAGAAGAGGGAGCTGTGGGTGGGTAGACTGGAGTTATTAATGTTAGAGTTTGGCTGGAGCAGTGAGCTTAACAGTCTTGTTTTTTGAAGAGTGTTGCTTATTCAGTGTCTTCTACAGTGTTTGAGAAATGACACTTTTCAATGTAGTTGCGTGCTTTGCTTAGCTCTGTTTCTCAATATGCAGAGTGGTTATTAGGAAGATGATTTTAGGGTTAATTATCTTCCTGGCTATCAATACCAGGGTTCCTGATGCTTAACTCATCAGTAAATACAGGGTAGTATAAGCTTGCACAGTCATCTTAAGTTTTAATTTGGTTTCTGAATATACAGTATAAATATAATGATGGTCACATAACTCTGAAAACATTGTAGAATGTCTGCACGAATACCAGACAGATTTTTTTCAACATGAATTTTTTTCTCTCCAGGTTCTGGTTTATTATTAATGTTTTTTTTGCAGGCATGCAATTAATACCCTTTGACTGCAAGCTCAATGTAACATCTCAATAACACGGTGCTAAATTTTTATTACTTGTTGACTTCCAAATGTATTCTCGTGTCTCCTTGCCGCCCCTGCCCTGAAAAACACAAACTAAGGCATTGCAAAGGGTACTTACTAATCAGGCTATATGCTTGTGTTCTGTATTCATTTGCAAAGCCTCACATGCATCTTTAGCACAGGAAAAAAAAGTATGGCTGTATAAAGAACATGTCTTGTGCCCATGCATTTTCTTCATCTGCTCTAACATTCAGGTTTTCTAACTGTTTATATTATTACATTTGTCTTCCCTACTGAACTTTCAGTTTGATATAGAGAATTTTGTGTATGTCATAAACTTGGGTCCTTGGTAATGTGAGGTATTTGTTTGGCTAGAAAGATGCTCCCCTGTTTCTCCCTCTCATCATTCTGTCTTGCTTTTTCTCCATGAGTGCCTGGTTTCCATTTAGAGTAATGTATATTTTGTGTTAAACATCTCATTGAGTGTTCTCTGCCAGGCTAAAGACGTTTTTTTCCAGACTGAAAGCCAAATGGCCTAGAAAGTAAAGTGCTGCTAACTTTCTCTACTGAATTCAGTACAGTAATTCCAAGTACTTTTTTTCACTCCAAACAAATTAAAAATACCATGTAGGTTGAATCCTAATTAAAAAAAACAAGTTGTCAGTTAAGGCCCAAGAATACAAGAATTCTAGTATTCTTGAAGAATAAATTGTAGTTAATTGTATTGTGCAATAAAGTAGCTTAATAATGTTGTTTTCCTTTTTGACTGTGGCTCAATTTTATTCTTTAATTGGTAAGATGGAGCACTATGTAACTCATCAAGCAAGGAATCTTTCTTACCTTACTAACATGTTCAGGATGGCTTTGTGCAACACTGGGACATTACATTTTAAATTAAGACTTTATACTAATGTTTAAAGAAATGATGCTTTTACATCAAAATCTTATGTGGTCATGCGACTGGTAGAACTTTTTCGTTGCATGAAAAATGAAATTGTCTTCATGAGGTTAGATGATTGGGAAGACTAAGATTACACTTGTTAGTGTTTGCCATTTCTTTTGTGCATACCTGATTTCTTTTCTTTATCTTCGTGTAATCAGCAGCTATATCCATTTCCAGGATCTAATTGAACGTAATGAAGAAAGAGGTTGGGCTGTTAAGCTTCCACATTCTCTGCTCTTTGTGCTGCTCCTGGTGCTAAAAAGAGATGAGTTAACATAAACCTGAGTAGGCTGTTTAACCTTCTTTCTCTTCTGGAAATGTAGATGCAATAACATTTGCAGCTGAAAAGGCTCATTCGCAGTTTCTAATTCTTAAGGATGCAAATGAAGCATTTTGTCTTTTCTGTCGCCTGGAGGTGTTAAGCAAGGAAACAGAAAGAGGTTTCTAGGATTAGTTCCACAGATTTCTTTTATCATGTAAAAATCAAGGGTGGTTTCAATGCCATGAAGTGAAGAAAAGCAATATGGAAACCATCCAGGGAAAATTCTTAAGTTTCGTTTGTTTCTCCCTAAATTTTCTGGGTATTCATTAGTACTGATATAGTCGAATACTCAAGCTTTTTGGAACACAGCAGGGCTAAGTTCCTGTGCCTGTGTATTGGGTGGTGTGTGTGTGTGTGGGGAATGTTTTGTAAGTGATGAAGCAATTCATCACTGACAGCGGCATGTCATATAAACTAGTGTATGTTCAAGTTTTATAGTTTGTATTTGAGAAATGCTTCTAAAAATTTGGGTAACTCCATTGCATTTGGGTTCTGGACAAAGACATAAAATAATATGTACGCCATCTAAAACTTTAAACTGTTTCAAAGTGAAATTATCAAGTAAAACGTCAGCTTGATGATCAGATCCAAAGTGAAAACTTGTAAGTATAGGGCCCCAGAGGTACTTCTTGTCCTTCTCACAGTGTCTTGTAGCTTTTGAGTCCTTGGAAGAAACTGCTTCTGTGCTTTTCACTTGCAGTGATATGACCTGAAAGCTGAATATAATTTTTTTCTGCTTAGAAGTATAATATATACTATAAAATGTTTGGTTAATGAGACTTATTAATATTTTAAAATGCAGAATTAAATCAATACAAGCACATTTACCCCTTGTACATATAATCTATGGTAGTAGGAGTTCACAACCTCTGTCTTGTTAAAGAAGATGTCTACAGATTAGCCTGATTCTTACAGTTTTGCGTTTGTAAATTTACCACCTCTGTGGAATTAAAGAGGGGATGACTTTAAAGTTTATTTAAAAACTATTTTCTATGCAGCATTTGTGCTTAAGGTGATGCTGACCATCTAGATTTATTCTGGCTGCTCCCTGGTGTTTATGCAGGAGGTTTTTAGGTGTTTATGCACCTCTTTTTTTAAGAGGTGCACCCTTTTTTGGGACAGTGGCATTATAAGTAGCCTTAGACTGTGTTTAAACTGGTTCAGCAACTGTGCCTTTTGTTTAAGCTGAGATTTAGAGTAGTCTAACAGACTGATTTTTCTCTTCCCACCCCCAATATTTGAATACACATATACTACATTTTGAAAAACATGGATATGCCTATCTCTCTCTATATAATACACATGTATATGCTGTTCCTGCATTCTATTCCTAGCCTGCTTTAGAGAAGGCATATTTGGGGCCTGGACAAGGCCTGTTTTCATTTGGTCCTTCAGAAGTTTGTCTGGTCATACTGGTAACCAGTTAACGCACTTTCAGGGCTCTGTATAGTTTAAACTATACTTTGGAGATCGCTGTGAACAGATTCACATCCAGATTAAAAAAATCAGATAATATTTCTTAGAATAATGTCTTAAAGGTAGTTTAACATATCTTCCTCCCCATGCCAAAGGTTAAATGTGGAAACTGGCATCTCTGTTGGTTTATTTCCAGGTAAATTAGTGTAAATTAGTGTATTCTAGTTTTCAGTTTTTTGGTATTGCTGCCCAGCAATCATCTTTTTCCTTACTTAAGTAGTGGTTGTGAAGATGCTTTAGTGTTCTTTAAAATCAGTTTTAAGAAGCGAGACAAGCTTCTTGCAGTTGTGTTCAGTTTCAGGCAAGGCTTTTTTATTCTGCTAGCTTTTCCTTTTCTAAAGAAACAGTTCCAATGTAGCACTTTCTCTTACAATATGTACTCCTATTTGAGAGTACAGATATTTAAAATGGCACAGTATAGTGTCACAGGTAGTGACATAGCTTGAGTGGTGGGTCTGGCCTCTAAAATGCAGTGTGTTTCGGAACCAAGTACCAATAAGTTTTTATTTTGAAGCAGAACTTGGAACAAGCAATGAGGTCTGGCAGGCTGGGCAGCGCAGTTCTTCACCACCACCTCCTTCCTCCAGCAAGTTGCATCTGGCTCTGTTGCTTTCCCAACAGCCAATTAACCTTTTACTTCTGAGGCTAGTTGCTATCACAGTCTATCTCCCTGCTGCTAATGCAACTCAAGGTGATCGTAATACTCCATCTCCTTCCCAAATCCTCAAACAAAACAAAAGCGAGACCTCCAGAAATAACTACAGTAGCCAAAGGCAGGTGTAGTGAGAGAAAAGTGGAACGCTACAGCCTTTGCCCCTCTAGCATATTTATCCATCTGCTTGTATCACATACTGTATTCACTTAAGAGGTGCTATGCTATTCTGTTGTAAGCCTGTACAGAAGGCTGTAGCTTGCTTTTCTTCAGCATGGCTCATTTTAAAACATATTTGTTCTAATGAAGGATGCTACTGTACCTCTAAGTGTTGACTTTTCTCTCTTTTATGTGTATATAAATGCGTGCGTATTCTTAAGATCTTTTGGCTTCAAAAGTTCTGCTTATTTCATTCTAAACATGATTGGAGGAACTCTTACTTGCTGAACTGCTGGAGAGTTACTACTTTTGTGATCCATGGCAGTATCTAGGCATGTTGCTATTTTAAGCCTTTTCCAGCTTAAAATAAGTCTGCATAGGATGAAATTCTCTATTTGTTAGTACTTAATTCACAGGCTGATGCCTGGACAGGTCATGGGCCACTTCTGTATATGTTCTTTATTCTGAGCCTTCAGGTTAGCAGCAACAGGGCCCAATTGTTTGAGCTGATAGGTCATTTCTGTGTCTAGCAGAAACCTTCAAGGTGTTTTTGCATGTCCGCCACATTCTGTTGTAGAGCATTTTATGAGTTCAGTATTTTCTAGGTTATTGAGTGGATGCTTCTTGTAATATATTCTTATATAGTGTATTTCCCAGGGGAATTCCTTCCCAGTGTTGAATGGACAGTTCCTGTATTGCGAGGTGATCTGTTAAGTCCCTACCTCTTTCAACAGTATGTCAGTGTGCCTGTTTGTTTTTTTTTTGTTTTTTTTTTTTTTTTCTGGTAGGACTCCTGAATCTTGTCTGTCTTTGGATGTTTTGTCTGGCCACTTCAACTGGATTTTTCTGTTATGCTTGGTTATTTTCTAGGTTGTTTCAACCTCTGTTGGACCTTCCTTTTGCTGTCAGCTCTGCTTCTCACCCTGCATTTAGCCCGTGTGATTTAGAGGCTTTTTAGCCCAGCTAGCTATTCCAGTCATCCTTGAGCTGTGCTGCTTATCTGCTCTGCTTTGTACATGGCTGCAGGCAGCTGCATATACAGGTCTGTTTCCTTCTGGTGAGCTACGAGCTATAGATGGGAGACTGTATTTGTGGAAGATGACGATTTTTCTGGAACTATTTGTGATTACCAGACTACTTATGCTCCTTCCCTTCCCCATTGTATCTGCCTCCTTGACTGGCTGTGTGTCAAGAGGGCAGAAAAATCAAGGCAGTTGTTCCCCAGTACAATAGTGAAAGAATTCATCAGTTGCATGCAAGTATTTCATGGAAACCTTTTCCAGATTTTCCTGTGAAGAAAATTTGAGGGTTGGGACAAAACCACTTTGAAAACCAGACCTATGATAACAGTTTCTACTCAAATTCTTATCTGTAGACCTTCCTTCATAATCTCATTCACCAATAAGTTCTTAAGTATGGTAAGTTGTTACCCACACTTGCTGATCCTATTTTCTCACTGCAACAGAATCTTGCTCCTGCTTCTCTTCTGCTGCTAAGTTGTTCCACTACTTGACAGCACATGTCAAAGAGCTAGTTCAAGCAGTGGCTTTGATGCTTCAAACTTCAGCCATTCTGTGATTCAAGCAATGTTCATCAGAGAAGAAACAACATGCTTTATTTTAAAACAGACATGCAGACTCGGAACACAAAAGCAGGCTGACATGGCAGCATGTGGTTCCCCCTCTGCATACCTGAGAGTTTGAGGATGTGCCTTCTCCCAAAAGAAGGTTCCTGTTCCCAGTTGCATGCCCCAGAAGCTTACGTAGTCCTTCCTCCAATGCCCATTAAGCTTCTTTGTTCAGCTAATTTTAACTTATAAAAAACCCTAGGCCATCATCTGCCACGTTGGTCTGAGGAGTGCCAGAGCCTGCCCTAGAGAAGGGGGATAGATGGGACTATGGAAAGGGACGTGCAGGAGAGGGAGTGAGAATGGGGGAAAAGCAGCTAGATTGGCTCAGTTAGTTGTCTGGTCACTCTTGATGGATGGCAGGCTCTGAGCCTATCCAGCCAGTGGTGCTGGGGTTAAGCCCTTTTCTCCTGAGTGAATTACTCTTACAGTCTTCTAATAAGTAGCACCCTGAGTTTGGGTGATCTTGAAAACATCATATGTAAGTCTGAGTATGAGAATATAGGATTCAATGGCTGTATGCATCAGATTGTTTGTTTGAGGTCTCCTGTAGATTTCATGAGCTTGTTTAAAACCAGCTCTGTGTTTTCATAGGGAAGTTTATTTTCAATAAGGGTAGAGCAGCTACAATTGCTCCTGACATCTCTTCATCCTCTCAGCCCTTTCTTTCTCAGAGATGGGAAAAATTGCCTACAACTAGCCATTTCAGGTACCAGGGAGCCAACAAGCACAAAGCCTGCATTATTGCCATTGCTTCTGTGTGGTAAGATAATTATAAGGGCTCTTGCACCTGGAAGCAGCTGGGCACTTGGAGTGTGTTTTGCCACATCAGCGTGCTGTGAGTGGAAGAATTCCCTCATAAAATGATCCTGAAAGAGAAAACGTGAGTTTCTTGATAGCTGTGTTTTTGTACATGGCATACCTCCTTGTTGCTTGTAGCTGCTCCTGTTAAACTGGTGTTACGTGCAGATTCAAATATCTTAGCTTGAATGAGGACACCAAAAAGTGTGTTTAATTGTCCATAACTAACGTGGTAAAAGACAGAGGAAAGGTTTTAGTATCGCTTGTTTTGTCTAAAGCTGGGTTGGAACTGTTCAGTCATTTCCTGCAGCACTGGGAGGCCTGGCAGTGAGTTGGCTGGTTTGCCACATACTCATAAGCCCACAGAAGAGTATATGTTGCCAAGGGAGCTAGTGTGTATAAAAGTTTATTATGCAGTTTTCCCTCGTTCATGCTTTCTATCTTTAGTTCTGCTTATGCTGTCACTGAGGCTGAATCCACTACTGACTGTATAATACAGTAATTGTGAATCTCTGCATTTGTAATTTCCAGAGGACAGACAATGGAATCTCCTCTTCTAGGATCAGTCTCTTAGATGGACAGGTCCTTTCCAAGCATTGGGAGTATGACAATTTACACTAGCATAGGTCTGTTTGGCCCACTCAGATCCCAGGGCCAGTCAGACGTGGTTGACAGACTGCAAAGGTCACATACAGCTCAACTACAGACTTAACAAATGGATTTTCCAAATCTTGCCTTTGCTTGCGCTACTTTGACATTGCTTAGTTTCTGCTATATTTAGGGTCCTGCATTCCCTGAAGGTAGAATTAGGCTTTTGTCTGGCTTAAAAAAACCCAACAAAACAAACAAAAAAACCCCAAGAAGCTGGGGAGGTGGGGAGAGAGGGAACGAACTGCTTGTGATTCCTATGGCACTACAATTAAACCAACTATTACTGCTTTCAAAAATAGAGGAGTGCTGGGGAAAACTCTTCAATATCTACTACTTGGACAAAGAAAGAACTAACTTTCTTGGCATGAGATGTATTCTGGAATTATTCTTTTATAAAATATTCCTTATTGTTTGTCTGTACCTATGACTATGCAAAGTAGAGCACTGATACACAGGTGTCACAGGTAGGTTTCTAAAGCAAATGCTGGTGCATGTTTGTGGTGAAACTTGATATATTCCCTGCAGCCAGATAATTAGTCTTCAAGGCTGAAGTACGCTGCTGAAAGTGTGGAGGAGTGACAGAACTTTCAGAAGAGCTTTTTTGATATGCAGTGTGTAAGCTTGTGTATATACAGCAGAGGTTCTAGTGCTTGCTGCTACAGTGGCAAATCTGTGTGTGGACAGACTGTCATCAGGCACTGGAAGTTTTTCTTGCACAGTTTCACCACTTCTGTGTGTTTCATAAACTAAGGGTGCTAATGGATGAGTGCTGATAAATCTTTCTAGGAGCTGAAGATGTTACTGCCACATTCTTTCTTATGGTCTGTTTTTGGCATTTTCAGTATCAGGCACTAGAGTTTTGAACAGGTCACTTAGTACATTATGTGTGAGTATTGGTAATGAAGAAGCTGGGGCACTTTTCTGGTGATGAGCTGAGAAGCTCTGGCAGAGGGCTTGAGCAAGCATCTTCGAGTGATGAGGACTTAAGTTACTGTAGTAAGACTTGCAAGAGTTTGTCTAGTAGTACCTTAAGCTGACGAAGTCTTTTTTGTGAGCTTAGCTAAAGCGAGTTGCAAGTCACGTCAGAGAATATACACCTTTTTTGTGTAAGAGGTGATTTGACATACTGGCTGGAAACAAGTGGATCCCCCTTGGTTCATTAACTTATTTTTGATTTATGGATGTTGCAGCATGCAGAGTTATGTGGTTTTAGGTATCTTGTGATACCACATTGAGTTAAAATATTTTGTGTCAGACTTTGTTGCTGGGAAATGCAATGACTGCCCCAATTGACTAACCATATAGGGCAATAGCTGGTGGTACTAAGCTGCTGCTTGTTCACAATTAAAGAGCAGTTCTGTGTAAAGTACAAAGGTTCAGAGCAGTTAAAGCCAAGAGGTGCATGTGGAGACAAGTTCAGTTTGTAAATTCTGGACATTAAAAGTATACATCTGAAAAAAAGACAAAGATACAGGTTGCACCAGGTTGTATTTGCATTAAAGTGAATCTGCTGCACATCATCTAGTACTTAATTTTTAGTAAGTAGTATTGGTTGTATCCATGTGAAATATATCAGCTCTACAAGAAACATGTAACAAATACACTGGATACAGAAGATTAATTTCTTGAAATGGCCTGGAGTGTTCCTTTTCAGGTGGTTCATGAATCTCTCCTGAATGGTGCCTTTGTCGTCTTATCCAACTACCTGCTTGGACAGGAGCAGGGAATGTGTCATTTGAAAGTCCATGCCACAGCTCAGTGAGTGGAGATAGTAAGTCAAGCCAGAAGTCCTCTGCATGCCTTTCACTCGAAAGGTACATGCTTGCTGATGCCATGAATGTAATTCCCCTCCTCTCCTGTGATGTCCAATTTGAATGAAGAGGAGAGGAGAGGAGAAAGTCAGAGGAGGAAGAAAAATAGTGTAAGAGGAGAGTATTGGAAGTAGACTGCAAGCTGGAAGTCTTGGATGGTCTGTCAGGGCAGTAAAAGTTTTGGACACCCTATATTGATCTCTGGAGATCCCATGTTTTTGATTGTCGGCTTTGAGAAGTAGGGAGAGGAAGCAATACATGGTGAAGTTTGAAGTGGCATTGATGAGGATACAAATGCCAATGTTATGGCAGAAACTGTAGAAACAAGCTATTTCCATGTTAGGAGCAATACAAGAGGGACAGCATAACCGCCAGTTGCTAAATATGTAAATGAACCTTTTCCACAAAGCTTTTTGAGATTGGAATACAGTCTGACAGAAGGGAACTCTGCCCTACCCCCAGGTGTATGCAGGTGCCTATTTAAAACTCTCTTGTTAAGAGGAAATGAAGTATCAGTTTTCAGGTTGTAACCTGCTGTTTCTGAAATGGTCAGACTTTGTGTCACTATGGTTTCTCCTTTAAAAAGTGAATTCCTTTAGTGTTCAGATCCTTTGGCACTATGATATTAATAGATCTGCACCCTTGTGTTTGGTCTTCCTACCCCTTCCTCCCTCCTATTGCAGTCTTCCCAACTTTGTCTGACAGCTATTCATCAAGTCAATGTTATTGAGTTCCTGAGCTAATAAGCCTCCTGTAGTAGAGAAGAGGTAGGCTGAGATAAAAACCCCGATCATAGAATCTCATAGAATGGTTTGGGTTGGAAGGGACATTAAAGGTCATCTAGTTCCAACCCCCCTGCCATGGGCAGGGACACCTTCCACTAGACCAGGTTGCTCCAAGCCCCAT
>JANZLQ010000008.1:4220648-4233780 GCA_026212715.1 Elanus axillaris | reverse complement strand
TAAATTTAAGCAATTTAAGTACTAACCCCCCCCCCCCCCCACGTTTTATAGTACCTTTTTCTGTACCAGGCTATAGTAGTAGTATGAGTCAGCTAAGCAATAGGAGGCATCAACAAAAGAATTTTTCTAATTGTTATATACTAATGGACTCTTAAATGGAAACAATTATGTGAATCTACTAATTTCAGATACAGTTTAAAATGATGCATTTAATGTTTATTCTGTCTTTAGAATGAAGAACTTATGAAAGTGAAATACTTGTGTTCTTTCTTCAGTAGACAAAAAAAATTGGTCTTTAAAGAAGTTCTGCAAGATTTTTTTCTGAACCTCAATCACTCCCAAACAATAGAGAATCAACTCCCCCTACTGACAACAACCAGGAAAACACAAGAAATACCTGTGAGGACAGAAACAAGCTGGCAGTGGACAAACTTTAACGACCTGATTTATGGTCCATTATTGATTGTAAACTTCTAAATTCTAGCATTAAATTCCTACAACTGCAGAAAATAATTTTGCGATCCTGGTTGTGTTTCCTGTCAGCTGATTCCTCGTTGCTTTGAGTTTCTCAGTATACTAATGATGAGGTAGAATTTACATTCCACTTATGGTATTAATTTTACATTCCTCTGGCTGAAAAGGGTCAGAAGGTTGTAAAATCAAACATTAAATGAATCAGAGGAGACAGTAGTGCAATATATGACTGCCCTCAGGACATAGTGCAATGGCTGATGGGATTAACGTTGGCTCTCATTTCCTGCTTTTACAGGATGCAGATGAAGCTGTCAGAATTGCAAGGGAAATTGGTAAGTTCTTAAATTAGCTATGGTGGGATTTGTGTGCCTCTCAGCAGACATGGTTGACTAAATTGAATGTGTAATAAGTAATCCCTATAGAACAAATAATGTTTTAATAGTTTTTAAGTTCCTTGTTGCCTATAGGGCTGGAAGAATCTGGGCGTTAATGCCCTGTCTCTTAAATCATCACATTTTAGCTTTACAAACTGGACTTTGCAGAACAAGTGCAGCCATGATTTGGGGAATACATGTAATATACAGTAACAAGTAGCTCACTAAAGGAGTTATTTCAAAGTATATCTGCAATTGGACACGATAGTCAGAAGTTAGGTATGGTACACTTCTCTTTATGTGGAGGCTGACACCAGTGGCGTTATGATCTTCATCCTTCTTCAGTCTGTGGACTGCAGTTAGCTTGAATATCATGCAGAGCACCAGCCTTTCTTCTGTGCTTTCTGGAATAAAGTCACTGTTCAGCTTCTAAATGTCTTACAGAATGGTGAAAAGAGCAACTAGCAAACTGTCTGGGACTCATTTTGATGAAGGTTAAGTGTAATATGTGCTTAATGAGTTTTGGCTTTTATTTACTAAAGCTTAATATTAGGGAAAATATTAAACCATATGCTTGAAATTACACATGTTCTTAAATGCTTTCTAGAAGAAGAATCTAATGCAGTAAGAGATTTTTCTTGGTTTTTTTTCTTCTTTTTTTTCCCCCCTCATTTTAAGACACAGTAGCCATGAGAAACTATTTAGGTACATCACAGGTACATAATTCAAAGGATGTATCTTCATTTGAAGCTTCTCTTACTGCTCTAGCTACAAATACATCTCACCTGTGTCAAAAGCTATGGCTGTGCCTTATGTGCCAAATAGAAATTGGGACTTGCACTGCTGCAGATGACTTTTCATCTGTGTAACACCATTCCTCTTTGAGTTTAAGTTGATTTTTTTTTTTTTACCCTGCACTGGGTAACTGCCCTGAACCCACTTGGCATAGGCTTGGCTGGCTTTTAGGCTGACATAACTGAAGCCAGCTTTTCTGCGGGTCAGTCTTTATGTCCCTGTTGGGAAATCAAGTGATTACTGATCACTGTCATGGGAGCAGAAACAAAAGGAAGAGGTTATCAACCAAATTGGAACATTTGGACGAAAGCTGTAAGTAAAATTGATTTTAGTCCTTAAAAAAGGCATAGTATTATGGCTTTATTTCAGTTCAGTTTCATTTCAGTAGTCTTTCTTGCTCTTGTTTTTTAAAGATTCCCTGCAAGTGTTTTTAAAGCAGTTTTGATTAATGTAAGTCAGAAGGCATTCAGTGGCTTCCTAGATAACCTTTAAAATGTATTCGTGCTTAATTTTCTTCTGAGTTCTTCTGGTGTTCTGTTGACTGGTTCCTGTCTTTGATATCAGTAGCACTTAGGAGGTCATTATATCAAGGTAGTCTTAAATCTGTAGATATTAAAGTCAATTACAGACAGCTGGGTGGTACTTTATCTAGATGGCAAATTCTTAAACCATTTTCATACAAAAAAGGTTTGTACTGTGATGGCATGTAGTGAAAGAAAAATGTCCTTTCTAGCTTTTTCCCCACCCATGTTTCGACCAGTTGATCAGTTTGGGTAAGCTTCTGTCTAATCATGACCACTGATCAGAATAAAACCCAATGATTTTTAGTGTCAAAGGATCTAAAGTAGGATGAAATTGAAGTCTGTTATGTATGTAATGCATATCAAGTGCCTTATATATGAAGACAAATGCAACTGAAGACTTTCAGATTATTTTTAATATCACTTATCCAGAGCCTCAGTCTTCCAAGAATGCTTAAGTAATTATTAAAACAAAATAAATTAATTGTGGGTCAGCACTTAACACTCTAAACCATTGTGTAATCTTCTTTTGCTGCCTGCATTTTTTTCCTGCTTCTCTCTGCTATGTTCTGGCCAAAGATTCAGTAGCAGTGGAGCATGGCACTTAAGGGTTGAGACACTGCCTTTACCTGTTTCAGTGACTATTATTTCTGGATACAAATTTTGTAAGTATGGGAGTAAAACCTACCTTTTGCCCCTCATTTGGGATGTGCTCTCCCAAGTT
This sequence comes from Elanus axillaris, assembly GCA_026212715.1. Classification (NCBI taxonomy): domain Eukaryota; kingdom Metazoa; phylum Chordata; class Aves; order Accipitriformes; family Accipitridae; genus Elanus; species Elanus axillaris. The sequence goes on along the minus strand of JANZLQ010000008.1, from coordinate 4,230,892 downwards.
GTCAAGAGAGAGTGTGACAGATATATTAGGCTAGATCAGGAACTGGAAGAAGTTCAGGCACAAATTGATATATAGGCTCCTTTCTGTAGTCTGTCTTCTCTATTTGTCTCTGTGGGCTGGTCTTCTCTTGTGATCCTTTCTGTAGTGCTTAATCCCATTGGCTCTTTTCCCATGGTACGTTTAAGTCTGTCTGTAAGTTGTACGTTAAGAACTGCGGGCTTCTTGATTTCTGAAGCAACGATGAAACTCCAGAAAGTTTTACTCTTCAGTTTGAAAGGATTGAACAACTGTGAAGTACAAGCGGTTAACTAAATGAAAGTATACAAAACTGAAGAGGTGAAACCCATGTTTTTGTCATGTTTCATTTAACATGGGTTTAGATGGTACTGGCTTTCCAGTAATGGATATTGAAAAGAATCTGGTATTGCCACATGCAATATTGCTCAAACTGATACTGCACAGTGCAGTCTGTGGTCTACTACCTGCAACTTTATAAAAATGGTTAAATGACATCTAAAACTAGGGTGGCACAAGGCGGGAACTAACACCTGTGGGACTCCAGAAGTTTGTTTACTCCTTTTACCATTCAGATTCTCAGAATAGTAAGGACCCTGGAAACAAAGCAGTCCTAACTTAATAGTACCTATTTAACAGCAAAAGTATACCTGATGATCTTCAGATTTGACAGCTTTTTACCTTCTTGCCTTCCAAGATCTTTTTAGGCCCATCCTTCAGATGTCACAAGAATGTAAAACTATAGAACAAGAGCAGTTTTTGTTCTTACATGCAATTTTAATTTCATGTAAAATTGGCATCTAATTTGAGGGAAGGGTTGAAAACCTAATCCTGTACCCAATATGTACACAAAACTTAGATTCTACCAAGTCTTCCTTGTCTTAGCGCATATCAGTCTTTGGTATTGGCCGAAGAACTGCTGTGTAGCTTAGTTCAGTGCCCCAGAGAGCGAGGAGTGTCTCAAGGCATATTTGAGCAAAAGTTCAAATGCCCTTATTTTCAGGGGACTGCCTAATCGTCATCCTAACTTGCAGAGGTCTGTTGCAAAGAATTTTTCCTTTTCAACCTAAAAAACTGTATGTATCTTTTCAAAACAGGCCTTACTTTTTTTATTTTTAACTATATTGTGGCTCTCTGGAATCTTTAACTGCCGTGCACACAAGGGTGGTCAACGTGTAATCAGTGTACATAAAAGGCGGGAGAAGCAAAGTGCTCCTACACTTGGTGAGTGATACCAGTAACCCATGTATCCTGTCTGATAATTTAACCATTTGAATTGTGATATATGAACTTTAATACTGTGTAGCATGGAAAAACTCACCAAGACTCACTGCCAACATGCCTATTTTGCTGTTGAAATGAAAGAACAGTAAATTAGGACTACACTCTGCTTACAGAATTAAAATCAGCAAGCCATTCAAGAGACTGATATTGTTAGACTGAAATTGTTAGCATAATTGATGATGATTTTTTTCAAGTACATGTAACACTGAATAAGATAGATTAGGTGATGGAAATTGCTATAGTGAGTTTGCCTTAATAAGGCATAATACAACGTTTATTTCAGAATTTGAGACTTGCAGCCTCTTGAGCTGGAGAGAGTCTCCGGCTGGTGATAGTGTTGCCAGAGGTGTAAGTTCGCTAGTGTTACCCAGTTAAATCTTGCTTCTTGCATGAAAATCATACGAGTTGTGTTGTTTTTTCCTTTATTTCAAGATAGCCAGTGACTTGTCTAGGAGCCTGGCAGTTGCCGGGGATCTGGAAAAGCAGCTACAGCGTAGATAAATTGTACTCGTGTAGATATTGCATATACCGCATTTCATGAAAATGAGCTGAACTTCACTGTTTGTGGAACGCAATCTAGAGTTATTTTGCACATGCCCTTTTCAAGGCCACTACAATTTCAGAGATAAAATACTTGGTATAGTTCTGGATCAAACCCCTTGTTACTCTGTGACTTACCCTGTACCCCTCTGTGGGCAGCATCAGATACTTCGTAGGAAAACATAAGAGACACTCGAGCAAGCTTATTTGCATGGCTCTGTGGTCTTGCCCTTATACCTAGTAATTAGAGATTACTTTATACTCTAATAAAGGCATGACAGTTTATAGCCTTTTGGTCATCCCTGCCTACAGGCACTTGATTTGTACTCTACATATGCTTATCTATTACCTCTCTACAGCTTTCAGCCACATGGAATACTCTGTAGCATGGGGTTTCACTATCTAATAACATGTTATGTTGGAAACTATTTTATTGATTTTTTTGCTGTTTCTTTGTTAATGTTCTCTTGTACTGCTACTGCTTTACTGCCTTCCAATCAACACTACTCTGTTTCTTATGTTTGTATCGTGCCTTTTTTTTCTTCCCTTTTTTTTTGTGTCCACTTCAGTCTTTTTAAGCAAAAGGTTTTCAAATCTTGGTGGGTTTAATTGTCTTCTCCTGAACCTCCTTTCAACTAAATGACTTTGGGGAGGAGGTGGGAGTATTGTATTGCTGTCACTTGACAGCAAGAATAGAACAACATTCCAGAAGGGAACTGTAAACGTTACGCATATGATAGCAAACTTGACCATTTCTACTGGGAACCATATTCTGTCCCCAGATCAAAACCTTTTATAGAATGTATCTTCACTTTGCAAGGACTGATGAACTCTTCTTGCCAGACAATATTAGCTGGTCTGCTATTTGGCTTAATATTATGATTTTCATTAAACATACAGGAGACCAAAGGCTTGAAGGATCTTCTGCTATCCTGGAAATGTCAGAAACTTTCTAATCAGCTCCTTGAATGTACAGAAATTTGAACATTATGTGGGAGAAAGGTGGAGTTCACAGATATGAATAAGAAATTGTTTTAGGAAGTTGCTTTGAAATAAAAATATTGTACTACAAGTTAAACAGTCATTACTAAATCTGCTTTTGAACTGCATACTTTGTTACTGTACTTTTCTAGCTTTCAGAAAACTAAGGTCCTGACTCATACCCATATTAAGGCATCTTGTTTTGAGAGTGAAATATTACCAGTTAAGCACAATGCTGTCAGACTTACACTGCTCACTTTTTCTTACTACTTGTCAGTTTGGGGAAAATCCTTTTTTATTGGGGGAGGGGAGGGGGAGAGTGTAATGATCTGTTTTCCGTAATACTATGTAATAGTATCTAAGCAGCACAGCTCTTGAGGTGCCCTGTTATTTAAAGTGTATGGCACCAGAAGTTTTGATAAGATACAACTTTTCTTATGGAATCTCCTGACTAATAGTTTATGAAGATCTCCTTATTTTTGCTAGTAATTTTTTGAAAAAAAATATTATTACAGCTATATCTTATTTCAGCAGTAATAAAGGAAGAAAATTTAATTCCTAGAGAAATGTGAGTTTAAAAAGGTCAAATGTCTTTAATCATAAATCACTTTGTTACTTGGGAATAATTCATTCAGTGCTTTTTTGGTATAAATGAAATTGAGAAGACAACCTTTCTTGGCTTCACAAATCACTGTACTGACAGCCAAGTCTTGAAAAGAAAAATCTCTCCTCTCCCTCCAAACAAAGTGTTTTAATAAACGAAGTTATTGTCTACTGGCATTATTGGACATGTGGTCAGTTGTCATGTTCCTCTGACCAACTGAACAAAGTTTGAACTTCTGTCTAATTGTTCCCCGCTGTTAGGCTACCCTGTCATGATCAAGGCCTCAGCAGGTGGTGGTGGGAAAGGCATGAGAATCGCTTGGGATGATGAAGAGACCAGGTGAGATGCTGTCCGAAAGCTTGCCTTGATGAATGCTGCAGTTACTGAAGTCCTACTAAGCCACTGTGAGCTGACAGTTGAGCATATATGAAATGTTAGACAGAGAAACTGGACTCCCTTTCGTATAGTGAGTGGTATACTTTGGGAATTTGTGTGTGTCTGTTTAAAATTAATTTTTGCATAAACCTTACAAAACCTGGTCCATTAATTTGAGTAAAAAAAAAAACCCCACTTAAAACTGCCTTTAGTCCAATGATAGACTGTAAATTTAGAATTGTAAGTAACAATTTGCTGTATGCCTTTCAGAATGCTAATGTATTGTCTGTGTGTTATGTGGAATATTTATTGGCCCTGATTCTCAAACGTTAATGCATGCCATTAGTTCTGTTAAAGTTGATGAGACTGATCATTTAAACACATACGGTGTTTCCAGAATGTGCTCTAATAAATTGCATACTTCTGTGTTTAAAACATTTGTCTCGGCAAACTATTGTGGTTTTGCTTGTTTGAAACAATGTTTGTTTAAACACAGAGATGTTTTCATGTCTCTTAATGGTTGTCTGATTCCTGAACCCTTCACAAACTATGTTACTGACTCAAAGCTTTACAGTCTATTCTCTGCTGATATGGCAGTGAGGAGCCTGGTTTCAACCACATGTGCCACTGATGTTACAGAAAAATGTGTTCTGGGATTTTTTCAAAGGCTTGTTACAAAAAGCCTGTTTGATCCAAAGTTAGATAACCTTCTAAATGTTTTCCTTTCCACATGGAGAGAGCAGCACATTTGCTAGAATAAACTCAAAGTACAACTCAAATTTTCATTAGTTTCATTTAGTCACCTGCAAGATTTCCCTGCCATATTTTTGTGTTTCTCCAAACGTAATAATGGGAAAAAAGAATAATGAATGGTTGGCAGTTAAATTTTAGATTTAAAGAAGACATGGGGTTGGTTTTTTTTGTGTACCTTGCTACCTCTAGCCCATTTATATTCAAATCAAAATAGGAAAATAAGGTCTTGTGCATTAGAACCAAGATCTAGAATAACCTGTGTTCTTACAAGGATGCTTTGTTCCCACTGCTTTAGAATCCAAAATTACTGCCTTGATCTTGTTCAGGCAGCAATTGCATCTGTTGGACTTGAAAGGAAGGCATTCATTTCTTATTTTGCTCAGAAAAGAGTCAAAGGAACTTGATTAAAGTAACTGTTTAAAAATTGAAAACTGGATGTAAAGTCATGATTGCTAATTTGTTTTGGAGAGAAGCTGTGGTTACTGTTTAGGAAGTCACCTGATAGAGCTGATTGGTATCAACAAAAACTAGCTAGGGATGTTCTTTTTTGTACATTTGCTTACAAAATTAATTTAGTGATATTACTTTGACCCAGTGGTATTTAATGATACCAGTTTGAGATGCTTGCCTTGTTTGTGAAAAGCTTTTGAAGTACCTTACTATTTGCCAGTGGTGTCCTTATAATAATCCTTTTGGTTACTTATGCAAGCCTTGTCTTTACAGTGTAATTTTATAAAGTAGTATGTAAAAGGTGCTAAGAGAAAGAACACCTAGACTGAGTCACAGATCAGCACTAGTTACTGATCCTATATCAAGGAGAAATGCTTATTTTGACATTTTTGGGTAAGGAGCAGTGAAGGCAAAATTACCTTGGCAAAATACTTGTTGCAGGAAGGTGAAAGTGAGATTAAGACAACTGAAGGTAAAAACAGATTTACTTTTCATTTACATATGAAGTAGAGCATTTGGGTTTCTGTTATAGTCTGTCTTGAAGAAATACCTATGAGGTTGTAAAAGATTTTTGTACATGTCCATTAATTGTGTTACTGAACTAAGATTGTTCCTTTTTGTGTCTGAAGAACATCCGACTGAGTGTTTTGAAGGTGACTCAACTTGTTATTGACAAAGCAATGTATCTGATCATTTTAATAATGCATAAAAAGTGGTTGACCTCATGTATTGTCTTGCTGCATCAAATCCATGTAATCCTAAAAATAAACTAATTGTCAGTTATTGGCAGAATAACCAGCTGAAAAGCCAGTATCTTAATGGCCTTTTGTATTTCAGGGTTCATAGATGCAAGATGAGTGTGAAGAATTGTTGATAATATTTTCATTTGTAAACTTGCTTTGGCTTTGTCATATGGGATTAATTCCAAATTGCTGTTTTAAAGAAAAAAGCCCTTATATAAATTAATTTTGTTTGAAACATACTTTGGATTTTCAGGATAGTTGAAAATTTCACTTGTCGCAACTGGCTATGCATAATGTTAAATATACTTAAATATACTTTGACATGGAAATAGCCACTGGAAATGGTAAAGACCTGTCTGAACTACTTAACTGCTACTGTTACAGAATTATTTGCTGTGGTAACTTACTGGTGCTTCATCTTTTATATCTCTTAAAAATTCCCAATGATTAAAATTTTGTTAGATCCTATAAATATTATGATATTATTCTAGCTATAGCTAAGATTTCTGTAACTTTCAGCTAGTATTTCTAACTAGAAACACTAGAATAGTTTTACCATTTTAAAAATTTTTTTCTTTTCTTCTTGAAATAGCACTTAATGTGCATGTGACTGTGGAAGGCTGCCATGTTGCCCTGTGCCTCTATCTGGGTAGGGCTGCTGTTTTATTTTTTTCAGATATGAATCCCTCCTAACTCTCACTTCCTCTGCTTTTTCCCAAATTTTGGTCAAGTTCTAGTGTGGAGTTTTGTGTACAGTTCAAGCCACTAACCCACATATGAAATTAAAATAACGTCTCTTCACTCTAAAGTAATCCCTAGTCAGTTGTCTTGGTTTGAACAAGTAGAATTTAGGTGCCCTTTCTACGCATAATAGATACCCACTTGAAATTGTATTGAAAATGAAGTGCAGGTTTCTGGAGAGCGGTTTACATTGAATTCATGTTTGTGGGTTCTTCACAGCCCAAGAAAGTTCTGCTTCTGTATGCATCTAAAAGTACTTCTGCCTTAGTGTAGTTCATCCATTCCAGCTCTGGTCTTGTATAGGAAGAGCCTCTGTGCTTGCATTCCAGAGAGCCCGATCCAGAAGTGCTTTCCAAATACAGGCAACGTGAAGTTCATTATGAAGTTCAACAAAACGTGACTAGGGTGGGTGTCTGAATATCTAGAAATTTTCTGCATCATTCCTCCTTCGATTGTGGGGAAACTGAAGGCTCTCTTGCTTTCAGTAGGCTTGTAACAATTTTAACTAAGTCTTTAGGCTTCATGGCTTCAAATGGTTTGCTAGCCGCTCTGGAAAGGAATTCACGTGAGGACCCTATTCTCTCCAAAGAACAGCTTTAAATTTTCTGGCAGAGGTTGTGATGGATCTTTGAACACAAAGATACTTACTGGTGTGTGGGTTCAGTACCATACAGGAACTACTGGCCCTTGTTTTAAACTCTGTGGATTTGCAGATAGAAATTAGTTTCTCTAGTTAGTAGTTGCAGCTGCAATCATAACCTCTAAGTTGGAAATTTGTTCTGAATTATCTTCTAACAATTCCCTTTTGAGAAACTTGGAGCTCTGTGCGAATTCTCCCCGCCTCAACTTCTGTAACTTCTCCTAGATGTCAAAATTTTGCAAGTTGAGTGAGTGTCTGCTTTGAAAGCTTTCAACAAAGCAGCTTCCAGCAACAGATACTTAGAGATGAAAGATTTTGCCTTTTAACTTATAATGACAGGAAAATATTAATTGTCCTGTTACTTAAATTCTTTCTGGGTGCTAATGCCAATTTTATAAACTTAAGCTAAACATCTGCTCTCAAATTCCAAGAACCCCTTATAATTTCTCCTCTGCAGTCCTGTGGTACCATGCTGTGTTTACTTCTGTTCCACAGTTGCTCTTCATTGGGATGGTACAACAGGCTATGCGGGAGAACTACTAGCAAATTTGTTGTCTGCAATAATTTTCTGCAGTTTCCCACCTTCCTTCAGAAACATCTGTTGATGTTTTTTTTTTTTTTTTTTTCTGATGTTGTAATCTTCCAATGGCTCTGAAGGAATGAGCAGTGGAACTGGAAGAAGTTGAAGTGGAATAATATGTAGCAAATCATTCTGAGTCCCCCACCTCCCGAGGCAAAGGAAATACGAGTGTGCAGTGTGAGAGGACAGTGCTTTAAAAAACTGAGCAGCATTCTGTAATACAAGCCTGTACATTGAATTTTACCTTCCCAAAGCAGTGCATTTGGCCTGTCAGACTGCTCTGCAAAAATAGGAGTGTATGGTTTTCGCATCCTTGGTCTGTCCTGCACAAGTATGTACTGTAGAAGTGTTCAGGTAAGGGGAAGGAGTCAACTGGATGAGTGAAGAACAGTGTTTACTAAAACCCACTTTTTTAAAACACAGATTTCCATGCTAGCTACATGTGTAAACATATGTAAAGTGCTGTGACTAGATAATTTGTTTTTTAAATTCGGAGTCAAGCTGAAGCAATGGATATTAGCTTTGAGTGTAAAATCAAGCAGTATTTGAGTATTTATTAGTTATTTAACTTACCAGTCATGGTTTTAGAGGGATTCTACTGTACTAATGATTATCAAACATCTGTTTTTAACTAGATGGCCTTTCCAGTTCTGGCCTTGACAAGAAAAGACTATTTTCTTTTACTGTTTCCTGATACTGGAAACTGAAATATTACATAATGACTGCAGTCTTTTGTTAGTGTCTGGCTGCCTCCAAAGAAAGTGGTTGTTTAATTAAAAGCAGCAATGCTGATCTCGGAGCTGGAGGCAGAAAGTTTGCATGGGCTATCTCACTTCAGACAGCCGCAAGAAAGCTTGTGGCGAAATCAGTAAATGCTTTTGTACAACTTCAGTGTGAATAAAAGTACTGGGGGGGTGGGGGGGAACCTTTAAAGACATCCTGTTCTTCTCCTTTTTGAATTGTGCATGTTTGAAGGGACCCAGGGATATAATCTCATCCAGCTTCATCCTTGGAATACAATCAACACTCAATTTGAAGCTGGTTGCTTAGAGCTTGGCCCAGTTGGGTCTTGTGTTGAGATTCCACAGCCTCTGCAAACAGCCTGCCCCATTTCTCAGTTCTTTCCAGTAATTTTCCTTTCCTTACATCCAGTTGGAAACTCCCTACTTCAATTTATGGCCACTCTCATTTTTCTGCTGTGCACTGCCATGAAGAACTTGGCTCTGTTGTCTTAGTAAACTCCTCTTTAAGTGCTGGAAGGCTGCTATCAGATGTTCTCTAAAGCCTTGCTGCCTTTCAGGTTCAATGAGCCTACCTGACTGTGTCAGTCGTGGTGCCCTCTGACCATCTTACTTGAGCTTATCAGCATCTTTGAGTACTAGGAGTGTCCAAAGTTGGATGTAGTGGTCTAACAGCTGCTGAGTTAAAGGGAAGTAATTGCTGCTGTTGGACTACTGGTGGTGCTGCAGTTGATACAACCCACTGTTCAATTAGCCCTGATTACTGTCAGGGTGCATGGCTCACTTGCATCACAGCCTGTTATCCACCAGGATCTCCAAGTCATCGTAAGCAACCAGTGAGTTCTGCCACCTATACTGATGCAGGGGAGTTAGGCTGTGCTAGGTACAGGACTCTGTGTTCGTTCAGGTGGAAACTTGCAAGATGCTTGTAAGCCTATGCCTCCAGGCTGTATATGTCTCTCTGAAATGCAGCCTTGCCCTTGAGTATATTGATGAACCTGTATTAGCGTGGTCCACAGACTGGTGGTGGTGCATTCCAGGTCAATGATAAAGAGGTGAAACTGGTTCCAAAATAATAAATTCCTGGGGAAATTCCCTTTATTGGATTCGAGGTAGAGGACGAGCTGCTAACTTTGAGCCCAATGACCTAGCCAGTTTTTCACCCATCTAGTTGTGCACCTCTGTAGACTGTAACATTCCACCTTGGAAACAATGACGCTGTGGGAGACAGTTAAGGTCTTGCTAAAGTTGAGGGACATGTATACTGTTCTCTTGTAATTTATAGGTGTAGTCATAAAAGACAAGTATATTGGTCAAGCATGATACTATTGGTAAAGTCAGTCTGTTCTCAGTCACTTTCTCATGTGTCTAGAAAGAGCTTTCATGAAATCTTGCTGCATGACTCTTCCCTGGAATTAAAGGGAGGCTGACCAGCTTGTAGTTCTCCTGATTCTTTCATGCTTTTCTCAAAGATGGGTGCAATGTTTGTGTTCTTCTAGTTATCAGGAATCTCTCCTGACCTCCAAAGCCTTTCAAAGATGACAGAGCAGTCTCACAATGACATAAGCTACTTCTCTTAGCATCCCATCTGGTCTTGCTGACTTATGTGGGTTGATTTCTCCAGAGATCCTTGATTCCATCCTCTTCTGCTACTGGTAATTCCTCTTCTTCAGCCCATCTAATGTCTGTGTTGAGAAGTTGTCCCCAGCATCCATCAGAAACCTCCCAGCTTGCTTGTGGTCTTCTGTAATGCTTTTCCAACAGATGTCAGAGGTTAGTTTCCTGTTAAACACACCCC
>JANZLQ010000008.1:4207248-4220577 GCA_026212715.1 Elanus axillaris | reverse complement strand
AAACAGGCCACAGCCCCAAAACAAAAATCACACAAACACTCAAGGTCTTGGAGACTTAAATTGCTTAAAGAAGAATTTGTCCACTTTGTCATCTTGAGCAGGTGAGCCGTTAACAAATTTGCACTGCAGTATTACCTTTACTGGCCTCTTGATCCAGACCTTCCAGCTCTCAGCCTCTTGTCCTTTCCCAAGAAGAGATCCCTGTGTTTGACCTGCCCTTTCATAAAAAGGACAAGCCTGTTGTGCTGTCTGTCTTAAAGACTGGGTAGCCATTCATGGCAGCGCTGCGGTTGTGTGACCTGTCCTACTTTGTTACTCAAAGGATGCTGCAGTTCTGTATCTGCATGCAGGCTCCAGCTCCTGCTTGTTTCCTTGGCCGCATGCCTTTATGTACAGCTGCTTGAGGTGGACCTCTTTTGAGTTTTCCTTTGATGCTTCCAGGCTTTGACTAGTGTGCAGCTCCTACCAGCATAACCCACCCTGCCCCTGAGGAGAGGCAGTGGTTTTTCCCTGCCTGCCTTTGGCGTGGGCTGTGATGGCATTTCAGCCTCCCCCCTGCTCCAAGCCCAACTTGGGTCGAGGTATCTGACGGTATGATAAGTACTCCTGCAGCTGGGGCTGTGGAGTCACCATGTGTGCTGCTAACCATATGGCACCATGCAGTGCTCCAGCTTACCGGCTCCCTGGCTGTGCCTGTCTTCAGGTGGCTGACCTGGAGCATGAGTCGTCCTTGCAGCAGGCAGCTATGGGTCCCTTTTCTTCATGAACCGGTCTATCCATCTAGAAGTTGGGGAAACAGCTAGCAGAAGCTAACGGAAGTACCTAAAAGCAGCAAATGTGCATATAGGAAAAAAAAATGAACTGCCACTAAGAGTTACTGAGAACCTAAGAAGAAACCTTAACTCAACAGAAAATCTTGCCTGAATAAATAAATAACTTGCAACCAAAATGCCACTTGCCCCTCGCTCCTCCTTAGGAGAAATACCAAAAGTATCTCCTGCCAAAGCCCGTCTTAGCTGCTTTTGTTTGCTGTCCTCCTTGCACACCGGCTCAGCTGGTGTCCCTGTAGGGTGGGGTGCCCAATGTTGTCGAACGGGCAATTGGACAATAATTATCTTCTGCACTCCCAGCCTCTTGCTGTAGTGCTGGTGGCCGGCACCAGAAGGTTGAGGAAAGCTGTGTTAGTAGGCGGTTAGTGGATTGTGGGTTTGTGCAGTGCAAACTCTGACCAGAGTGCCTCTTTACGTTGAGTCAGAGCGTAGAGGTATTAACAATTGTCTTCATGTAGGTGAGGTACATCAGCCTGAGTGATTACGTCACGTCAAACATCGGAGCTCGATTAGGCTGCCGACAGTGTGTTGTTTGTATGGTAAACTGTACCTGGCCCTAGACAGGGGCACTAAGCTCAGGTTTCACTGTCCCAAGTTCTCCATCACTTCTCTTCTGGGGTTAGTGTGGGCAGGAAAGTTTTGGACTTGGTTGCACATATCGGTACAGTTTTGCTGTGTGGGGAGCGTCTTCCTTGAAGTGAGGCTTTGCAGGGCTGTTGCTTGTTAAAAGCAAATGATCCAAATACAAATTCTCCTCTAGCCTAAACAGCTTTTTTTTTTTTTCCTTTTTTTAAAAAATAGTCATAGAGAGGCTCAGACCCATCTGCATTTGGTTAGTATGTTCTCTTTAAGGAAGGTGAAGTGTATTTATAGTAATTCTTATCGCTGAACAAATGCATCTGCACAGTTTTGTAAGATACAGACAAGGTCAGAATACCTGAGAGAGTCATTCCTGTTATATATAATTTAAAAAGATTTACAGATTTATGGATTAGTTAATTAGGCACCTTTTTTTTTAACAAGTATTGCAGTTTAGATTTCTAATTAGCACGTACTTCAATGAAGGAAAAATAGTCAATTGTGCATAAAACTGTCTGATGGAATGTTTACAAAAGGAAATGGAGCTTTTGATATAGGAGTTAAAATAGCTCTAAATCTGTTTCAGTAAGAAACACTGTATGGCTGTTTGTTACCTCACTTAGGTTTTTTGTACAGATCAGGTCGTGTACAGAATCACAAATTTTTATGTCCCTTTTTCTCTTTATTAAGCAATTCAATATGCTGAAGTTAAATACGAATTTAGGAAAGATAGTTCATTGAGTATAATGTCTCAAAATTACAGCATATTTTACTCCACAATCTTGAAAGAAGGTAAAGAAATACTTTTAAATACACACATCTCTATCCTGTGAATGTACCTGTCTCACGGTTCTATTGTCTGGGGTTGGTTTGTGGGATTGAACTAGTTGCAGGAGATGGAAAGCAAGGAAACTTCTACTTGGTTGTGCCGTAGTTCTTATTCTGGGCACAAATACCAGGGCTGCTGCATTTCAGTAGTCAGTCCCACAGAAATTTACCCCAAACTTTCCATATCTATCAACACGAATGGGACTAATATGCCAGTTGAAAGAGCCCATAGAGAAGCTTCTGTGGAGCCTTTGGGTCCCTGCATTATGGTACGTTTCACCCTGAGAAAGCTGTACATGAAGTTGTTTCTCAAGAGTTATGCCCCATAGGAGCAATCTTTCTGCCATGAAAATAAGTTAATAGATGCAGTGTCTTACAATCTTTCTTTGAGTGATTACATATGCAAAAGAGAAAACAGAGGGAAGCATATGGAATGCCCAGTATAACACTCAGATATACCTTAACGCAAGGAAGAATTAGGAATACAGCTGGTATACTCTATAAAGTAAAATATTGCATCTTCAGGTTGCGTGTTCAGTGATTGAATTTGCAAGGTCTGCAATATTACATCTGCAGTTCTTTCATCTAATTAATGTGCAACTAACCTTTGCTGCTATTGGATATTAAGAGGGCTGTGTACCTTAAATAATGGTGGGCTTCACCTTTACTTCTGTATAACAAGTACTTTGCAATTACTGGTTTTAAAAATTCAATTCTTTTATTACTTTTGCAGAACAAAATGCCAACAAAGAAAATTCATACAAGTAATTGTCATAAATGCCCAGGCTTTTTAAACACACAGAAATTCTCTGTGCTTTCAGAATGTTTTGGGGTTTTTTTTTTTTTGGTCTTTGTAAGAAAAGAAAGAAAAAAGGGATACTCATTAAAGAATCAAATGCAAATAGTAAAACTTGGTTTTTGGATATGTGTGTGTTGATTGATGAAGACTGCCAGATGACTGGAATGAGTAAGTGTTCCTTCACCTTGTATACTTCAGAACTTGACTTAACTTTTTAAACACGGATTATTCTTTTTGTTTCCCTTATTGAAGGGAAGGTTTTAGGTTTTCCTCTCAAGAAGCTGCTTCAAGTTTTGGCGATGATCGCTTACTGATAGAAAAGTTCATTGATAACCCTCGTCACATAGAAATCCAGGTTTGCATTATTATTACTACTATTAATTATTGTTTGTTTATTTAATAAGGTTTGAACTCATAAATTAATCAAAGTTCAAAACGTTTCAAACACTTCACTAAAAAAGGCCCGGAGTCTTGTGTTTTCCTGTGTCTTGGGCCATTGCTCAAACTACATGGCTATCATGCACAATACAGCCTTCCTGTTTTTATTCTCTAGCCTTTCTTTAACAGGAAGACAATGATCTGTGCTCAGTTCATTGGTGGGAGGGGGACGAGGGGAAGTTGTAGGCATCTGTCCCGAGGGCTGGAGCTTGAACTCTGGATCCTGATTGCAGTGCTTGAGCGCAGCAGAGGATGCAGGAGTTCAAGCACTGCCATGGTTAACATTTTTTCTTGCAAGCTCTAGGTGGTTTTGTCAGTATTTTGGATTTTGTTCTAAAGTATCTAATGCTCCCTTGGGAACCAAGCAGGATGTGTGTCCCATTTTGGGCAGTTTGTGGTTCAAAATCAGGTGTATTCTCCTTAACTTCTGGATTGTGACCATTTGTATCTTGTAGTGGATCTAGTGTTAAGCCAGATGTGCTAATGCAAAACAAGACTTGTTTGTTTTGCACAGACTCTTTAACAAAATTATGATTTTAAAATTTGTGACGTGTTTGTTCTTATGTAGGCAACTAAATTGGGTTTGTCAGTAGCCTTGAAATAATCTGTCTGACAAGAAATGTATGTGGAGTATGTCTGTTTCCTCAATGGAAATTTAATTTGCTTTTGTCCAAAATATAAACTCTTCCTAAGTTGTGTGTGGTTTGATTTTTTTTTTTTCTTCTTTTTTTTTAACAGTGAGAGCCTGAAGTATTTTGACACTAGCTTAGTAACTGAATGAAACAACAACAATAAATTTGATAGTGTGGAATGATTTGTAAGAGAAATATGTAACATTTTTTATTCTGCCAGTTATGTGCCCACAACCTGGTACTTCCTATGTTGGTGGTGGGTTGGTTTTTTTTTAAAAATTTTTTTTTTAATTTTATGTGCATAGGCTAACTTACTGCATATCATAAAATGGTTTGGGTTGGAAAGGACTTTTAACGGTCATCTAGTCCAACCCCCCTGCAACAAGCAGTTCAACTAGACCAGGTTGCTCAGAGCCCCGTCCAACCTAACCTTGGATGTTTCCAGGGATGGGGCATCTACCACCTCTCTGGGCAACCTGTGCCAGTGTTTCGCCACCCTTGTTGAAAAAAAAGTCTTCCTTGTATCTAGTCTAGATCTACCCTTTTTTAGTTTAAAACCATTACCCATTGTCCTATTGCTTCAGGCCCTGCTAAAAAGTTTGTCCCCATCTGTCTTATAAGCACCCTTTAGGTACTGGCAGGCTGCTATAAGGTGTCCCTGGAGCCTTCTCTTCTCCAGGCTGAACAACCCCAACTCTCTCAGCCTGTCTTCATAGGAGAGGTGCTCCAGCCTTCGGACCATCTTTGTGTCCCTCCTCTGGACCCGCTCCATCCGGTCCGTGTCTTTCTTGTGCTGAGGACCCCAGAGCTGGACCCAGTACTCCAGGTGGGATCTCACCAGAGCGGAGTAGAGGGTCAGAAGTGAAGAAGAAACAGTGAAATGAAGAAACAGTCTGTAAAAATGACATTTAAACCTTAACCTATTCTCTTTTGACGGGACACAGAAAGGTATATAGGAAACGTTTGGTTTCAGCATTGATCGTAGGTTACAAGAGAGGTCAGACTGCTAGAGCATCTTCCTATATTCTCTTACCATGGTTAATAATTTTTGGCTACTTATGTCTGTCGTTTTTTGGTATGCAAATCAGTACATCTTAAAGATCAATTCCTTTCACTGTTTGTAGATTTGGGAGCTTCAGCATGTTCCTACTGACTCTTTGATGACTGAAATTAGATGAGATTGCTTCCCTGTACTTTCATGAGTTGAAGGCAGATTTTACATTGTCTTGACTCCTTTAGGTTTAAAAAATGTCACCTCAAAAAAATTAGGCAGTACTGCATTTAAGAACAGTTGAATAATTTCACCTAGATTAAAGAAAATAGCTTTTCCATTAATAATTTATAATTTTATTTATAATAAGTATACAATGAATGTTGTTTTCCTTACACAAACACTTTGATGGTACCTTTTAACAATATCATAACATATCATTTTAACTTCATGTTCTAATCAGCTTTAGGACGTTGACCTTGGTTCATTTTCAGACTGCTAAATATACAAACAATTTGAGACCAGATGCCAAATATTTATTAATTTAGCAGTAACTTTTAAATAGAACTTTTTTTTTAACATTCTCATATAGCTCCAAAGCATTGGTACTTAAAATTGTTAAATAAGGGGTTTCCTGTGTCTAGCTATAAAACAATCACTTTGTAAAACATGAGAAAAGACTAAAACAATTAACAGGAAAATAGAGTCCAAATAGACTTTATGCTTGAACTGATTTGAAGTCTTGTTCTCCTGAAATATCTGATATCAGAGACCTGAGTTTAAAGTAAGAGTACAGAGAATATCTAACTATTGGCTAAATAGCAATCCTACAACTGGGAATAGAATTTAGCTGAATCGTGTAGGAGACGTTGTGATATGTTCTGTATAATTCTTTTGGCATATAGGTGTACATAGCATGTACTAATGTCATAATCATCTAATCCCACAAAACAGGACATTTAGTCTTAGGAATATTTAGATATTTAGAAAAAAAGTTGTAGCTGTGACATGCTTTTTTAAGTGAGGTGTACTGAGATCGCACGTCATCTTAGAGATGATGATTTCAATATTCTGTAGAAGTCTTCTGAAATATAATTGTTTCACGAAGTGTGTATGTTCTCTAGTGGATCTAAAATGAAAGTAAAAGCATTAACACTAGATGTTGTTTGGCTTATTCAATTTTTAATTACATTTTCATAGTAAATGTTCGTGCATGTCTCTTTTTGAGCCATGTTAACTGATAATGGAAAAACATTTATTTTAAGAGCCAGGTTGCAGGAATTAAGTAGGATACAAGAAATGTCCTGAAGTGAAAGAAAATATTTACTAGTTGGCTTGAAAAATATTTTATCATCTCTTTTGAGGAAAATACAGAAAGAGAGAAGCAAAGCAAGTGTAGGAATTAATTTTTATTGAAATATTCCAGGACTTTTTGGTTGGTTTATTTTGGTGAGGCTGAATTATGTGGAAACTTGTAGGCTTTCTAGCAATGACACAGAAGTGCTCACAAGGAATCATTCTGCTTATAGAACAGCGATTTTTCCATCAAGTACCATGCTGGGCCCTAGAGGTACTCTTTTAATATTAAAAGAGGACACCACACCCCTTACCCCCCCAGTCTCTGAAAATCTTTGGTCTTCCCAGACTGGTTTCTGTATGGCTTAGTGACGTGTAGTTCTGGATTGGATGAGTTAGGACTTTGGTAGGAAGTTGCTTTAGATACTGCTGTGGGGTTTTTTTTTTTGGCTTTGTACTGATCACCTGTTACAGAATCTAGTGGTTGGCTTGAGTACCCTCGTGCTGCTGCTGCTAAACCTTCTCCTGGGCAGGGAAGAGGGTTCTGGGACAAGCTGTAATTTAGGAACTCCCAAAGTCATTGATCTTGTAGAGCTCTTTGGAGGGGATTTTTCCCCTAGAAAGCTCCATAAACTTATGGGAGTGCAACAGAATTTCTGAGGAAAAAGTAAGTCTGATCCTACGGTGCGCAGAGCCCTCTGGGTCTGATGCTGCACAGTGTGTGCAACTCGTCTTCGTGAGATCAGTGCCTCGTTTTCAGTCACATCTACCCAGATTATTCACGCATCAGCAAACATTGGTATCATAGATGCAGGAATTCATCTTGCTTAGTGCCATACTCGCTCTGTAGTGCTAAAAGGAACAATAAATAATACAGATTCGTTGTCACAAATGTGAGTAGATATGGTTGAGTTCACACAGTTTGAGGAAGATTGTCTTCTTTTTTATCTTGTCTGTTTTCAGCGTAGAACTGCACTATTAAAGAATGAAGCATGAATATTGGCACAGGTTCCCGCAGATCAGAGCAGGAAGATGGAAAAAAATGGATTAGAGGGAAAATTTTATAAGGAAGAAAGGGAGCAGGTGTGGTCTGCAATGAAAGAAATTGTTCCAAGAATAAGTGTAGAGTATAACACCATAAGACTGGAAGAAGTCTACTTGAATTCTCAAATCCACTATTGGAAATGACTGTACCGTACAGTTGATTTCATAAAGGGATAGAGTTCCTTTTCTTTCTTTTCCTTCCAGTTCGAAGTTGCAGAATCAATTGAGAGTTCTGTTATGCTGAACTTGTTTGTTTTCTAACGTGTAATTTAGGTAGTTGGATCTAGATGCTTGACTGTGTTTAACTCTTCTATGAACTGAAGCTGCAGCCAAGAACTGTAGTTGACACCTGAGTTTTGAGAAATTCCTTGAAGCTACTGCTTTAATTTCCATTGAAAGTATTGAGGAAGTAGCAAATATTATTCTTCTTGATAAAAGATTGCAAAGTTTCTGAAGACTACTTCTTTATTAAAGACAGTGCTGTGGTTTGCCTGCAGAGAAAGCTCCCTTAGCCATTGTTTCTGAAAACTTGTATGTGTAATTCAGCAGCAAAATTTGGCATTCTTTTGAGATTTTTGTCTCCTTCGCTGGCACAAGATATTGCTTGACAATATACTTCTGAGTAATTTGATTATGCAATACAATTTCAAATGCTTGAAAACACTGTTTTAATCTTTTTTCAGTCTTTTGATTTCTGATTTCTGAACTTTTGGGAGCTTCTCCCAGTTTTGGAGTGAGTGGGTTTTTGCCATATATAGACTCTATATAGAGGCTTTAAAATAACCCTGTTCAGAATTTGAAGGAGCATTCAATTAGTATTTCATATACAATTAATTTTCTACACTAGCATTTTTTTCCAACCTTATTTCTAGATTGGAAAAAAATTGTTTTTAAATTAACTTAATGTTACATAATAGTATAATGTCTAAAGGCTATATGCATACATCTGTTTAATAACAGCGTGTTATTGTTTCAGGTTTTGGCAGATAAACATGGTAATGCCTTGTGGCTGAATGAAAGAGAGTGCTCCATTCAAAGGAGAAACCAAAAAGTTGTGGAGGAAGCACCAAGGTATGTATACTAGACTCTTGATGCAGCTTCTTAGTTACTGAAAGCACTTTTGGAAAGCTGCTGATTTTATTTATTCTACAAATGCAAGCAAACTTTATTCTATTAAAAACCACAAAGAAAATAAATAGATTTTAAAATTATAGTTATTTGACTGTAATGCAATTTTGATGTTGTACTTGAGGGTGTTTTGATCTTGCTTCATGATGTCTTTCTGTAAGAAGAAAACAGGTGTTGTGGTGTGAATTTTTTTCATGATCTTGTATAAAATGGATATGGATCGTATCAGTCAAATATCTATGGTTTATGAGATGGTCTTCTGAATGTATCCGAAATATTTTTTGTTTTCTTTGCCATTTGACTTTTGGATTTAAGACTAAAATAAAACATGGAATAAGTATTCGTTTTACCACAGATAGGGATATCAGACTATGTTACAGTAATTGTGAGAGGGCCAGATAATACTGTTTATTTCTATTTGAAATGGAACATGAGGTACTAAATACTCTGCGCCACTTTCAGTACCATTCATGGTAGTGAACTATAGATGGAAGGTGTCCAGTAACTCAAACGTATTAATCGATCTTAATCCTGATTTCAAATGAGCTGAAATACATTGCAGTCTTGCTGTGTGTTCCGTTGCATTGCATTCATCAGAGAATATGTGTAGAAAAAAGGGCAGAAAAGGAAGTTCTGATTTCAGAAAACCAGATACAGGTATATCAGTACCCATGGGAATTCCCAGTGTAATGTGTTCACCAGCAGGGATGGGTTTGCCATTATTTTATAGCACAGAAGTATGTGATGCGTCAGTTTAGGATATGAGGACAAGCACATAATTGAAATGATGTTTATTTATATGCAGCATATAAGTTAATGGTGGATCATAACTGTGGGACTGACACTGTTCATGACCTAGATTTTAAATTAAAAAAACAAGTTTAAATGTAAGGATACAAACTCACTAATAAATGCTTAAATAGCTGGTGTTGCTTCCTGTAGTGCTTGTGGATTTATTGGAAGACTTATGCCTAGAGATCTTTCTGTGTTTTTGTTTCTGAAATATGAAGGCTTCAGGACCTGATATAATGTGCATATATATACACACACCTAAGCCCTTGAGAGGAGTGTCTTTTGCCTCAGGAGTATGTGTAAAGTGCTGCCTGCTACTACTGCCTGCCTATTCGTCATGCCTGTGGTCAATTAAAGGGAGTGATATGTCTTTCTCTCACCAACCAACTGTGAACAGAGTGTTTTCTTTCATCAGAAGTATCACCCTTTTTAACTTTCTTGGGCTTCTCTGTTGGAGTTGCTAGTAAGTTTTCACATCCCTTCCTGTAACTCTATAAAACAGTGTGGGCAAGTCAATAGCTTCCAAAATTTGGCACGAAAACTTTTCTTCCTTCTTGTTGTGAACGTTTTAGACTCTGCCAGGCTTTTACTGACAGCTTTGGAAGCCTTATCTGCCTTACAACCACTTACAGTTGGCTGCAGAATCCGTTTATTTGCAAAAGGTTGCAAGACTGTTGCAGATAAGCAGGGCACTAACTTCTTTGAGACACCATAGAGACTCTAACGCCTGAAGTTAGCCCTTCCTGTGAGTGCTGTTTCAGTTAGTCTGATTGATCAGTGACTCATGGAAACACCTTTTCTTGTATGTCTGGGTGGAGGAAATACTGAGTCCTCAGTATTCCTCTTTTTTCCTCTCCTATTTTAAATGGTAGCTGCCATTAAGAGCTCTGAGATATGCTGAAGCTGCCTTTTTTTTTTTTTCCTCTTTCTTTTTCTTTCATGAAGCCCAGGAGATAGGGATGCTATAGGCTAAAATATTTATTTGGCTTTTTTACAATTTAGGGCTTTCGACTCTGGTGTCTTCTCAAGCCTCTTTTAATTTACTTTTTTCCTATGATTATGTTTTCCTAAGTATCTCGTTTAAGAGACTTATTGTTGAGGGCCTTTTGGCTTTGAGAATAGTATTTGTGATTTTCTTTAAAGCGAAGTTTGTAGCTGTTGGACTTATCCTTATGGGATCATTTCCTGTTTGAATGTCCAGTTTTCCTAGAGAAATTCAGTTTCTTGTGAAAAAAAAAAATTAACAATAAAGAGAAATCTCTCTTTTAAGGAGAGATAGCCCTTTAGTTCACACCCTGATGAGGTTACAGTATTCAAGGGAGCCCTGGTGTTCACGGTGGCCAATCTCCCAGTTTCAGATTAGAGACCCACAGACTTTGCTTATATTTTTTTAACAGTCAGTTGTCCTGCTCTGTTCTGGGAAACACAGATAAGATGACACATCTGACCATGGCCAGTTTTTTAGTTAGTGCTGGACAAAATAAGTGCTATGTAAAACTTCCAGTGATTTATGGTCATTTTCTTTGCTTCTAGCTTCACACCTATTTGGAAGATGCTGTTGGCTTCTCATTTGCCACAGAGGCTGAGATTTACATAGATGGGTAACATTTAGTAGTCTGTTGTTCCTTAGTTCAGTTTTTGTTCCTCTTCTACCCAAACTCTTCTCTGTTCATTTTCAGAGACAGTTGCTATGAGACAGTGTACGTTGGCAAGAAAAATGCAAGAGTGTGGTTGTATTTTCCTGTCTGCTAGAGTGATTAATAAGGGGTCTTCCCCATGTTGGAGAACCAAGGCCCATAAGCTTATCAGAAAATCCACTGATCCTTTGGATCAATCTAAAGTAAATGGATCAATGGACAATAAATATACAAGAGTTGTAGCTGACTTCCTTTTCAATAACTGGAACTCAAAGGAGTGCTCTTAAACTTTACTTTGATGAGAGTAGGTATCCTCTCTAACCATTTCAGAACCTGTTAGAAGTTTTTTAAAGCACTTTAACTTTTGCCTCACCACTTGAGTGAAGGAATGTCCACCTGTTTGGAGGCACTTGCTATCTGTATGACTTGATGCCAAAAGCTAAGATTTTTGGAATGTTGTTATGGAGAAGTGCCACACAAAGGCCCTTCCACTCACCGAGATCATCCAGCACTACCCTTTGCTGTAGCAGCCAAAGAGATTAAACATTTGATCCTCCATGGAATACCATTTAGAATCATAGGACCATTTAGGTTGAAAAAGACTTTCAAGATCATAGAGTCCAACCTTTAACCTAACACTGCCATGTCCACCACTAAACCATGTCCCTAAGCACCATGTCTACACATCTCCTAAATACCTCCAGGGATGGTGACTCAACCACTTCCCTGGGCAGCCTGTTCCAATGCTTGACAACCCTTTCAGTGAAGAAATTTTTCTTAATATCCAGTCTAAGCCTCCCCTGGAGCAGCTTGAGGCCATTGCCTCTTGTCCTAACACTAGTTTCTTGATAGAATAGACCAGCCCCCACCTCACTACAACCCCCTTTCAGGTGGCTGTAGAGAGCGATAAGGTCTCCCCTCAGCCTCCTCTTCTCCGGACAAAACCACCCCAGTTCCCTCAGCTGCTCCTCACAGGACTTGTGCTCCAGGCCCCTCACCAGCTCCATTGCCCTTCTCTGGACACGCTCCAGCTCCTCAATGACTTTCTTGTAGTGAGGGATCCAAAACTGAACACAATACTTGAGGTGTGGTCTCTAACTATCATATCTCAAAATCCTGAGCTTCAGAACACAGGGTGTTAAACCTTCTCTCTACATTTTCAGGCCTTTCCTCGACAAGTGATGATGGAACAGCACTTTGCTGTTTTATTCTGTACTAGCATGCAAGATCTGTATCAGCACCCCCAGTAAGCAAGTCCTTAGAACTTGCTAGCTGCCTGCTTCTTCTCCTTTGTTGTCTCTACTTTTCTCCAGTGATTCTATGTCTTTTGGGTTAAACCTTAGCATCCAAGACTTTCAGAATAAGGTGATTCTTTGGATAGTCTCTCAACAATTTCCTGAAATTTTCCTGAGTTTCATCTTGGGCAGGAAATCATTTGTTTATTTATTTTTTTTCTTTCTTCCTAGCTGCATACATTCGGAGTTGAGATTGCCTTATCTATCCTAGATGTTAGTTTTGCAGTGTTTTTCTAAAAAAAAAATGTTCTTTCAGTTTCAGTTCAAAACACAAAAATGTTTCTTTCTGTTTCTGTGACAAAGATCTAAGGGGCAGGAGATTTAAAAGAGAGGCTAGTTTACCAGTAAGTGACTGCGTTAGAATGTAAGTGAAACAATTAAAGTATTTTTGTGACCTTTTTTGCATGCTCCATTGTTAGCTTCTCTCAGGAATGTTTCTGTCCTTGGAAGGTGCACAGAGAGCAACTTCTTTCACTTCTCCAAGCACTAAGCTTTCTCTGAAAGATCTCAGTATGATGCCAAGTACTTCAGGATCATATTCCAGATTAACTGCCATGGTGCTGCTTGAAGCCACTGAAAATTTGAATGAATGTATATAGGGAAGAATTTAGCAAAAAGGTATGTTACTGAACTAGACTCTATGTACAAGTTCTCCTTAAGAGTTGTGCTGCATGTACGTATATGAGACTCCACATTTCCTATCACTCTGTCTAGAAATCCTTGAAAGGATTTGGGGTTAAGAGAAACAGTGAGCCAGTTCTGTTTGTGACTCTGTATGTGATTCATAGGTGGGCACAGTTTAGATGTGGGGTCAAAACTGTTCTCAAATATGCCCGCGGTGTGGTAGTACCTAATAGATATCTTAAAGGAGAATGGGTTTTGTAGGTAAGTAATTTCTTCTAAACAAGCAGTATACTTAACTACTTCCTAGAGTGAGAAAGCTGACCTTGACGTTTAGAAGATGAAGGTACTATTCTCTCCCAGTGTAGTGGTTTCTTCAGAGAAAGGGTAAATGCTATAGGTGACTTTTGGGGGGGCGG
>JANZLQ010000008.1:4185184-4207148 GCA_026212715.1 Elanus axillaris | reverse complement strand
GGGGCGGAGGGGGGTGGCAGGGAGGGGAGTGGTGTCTAAACTGAGCAGTAAATTTCCACTGAGTGTAACTGTCTGTATTTTTCAAAATCTCAACCTTATCTGTGAGTGAAGGTGATGGAGATATTTTGGGAAACATTATCTGGTGAACTGGAATTGGAGAGTTAACATCTTGCCCATGTGGTTCATCTCTTTAGCTGTAGAAACAATGGCACAAACCAATTGTATTGTCTTTGATCAACTTTACAACACCTTGAAGAAGGTCTTATGAGTGAAATGTCAGGTTTGATCTTATTTTTTATTTTTGGTGCTTTTATCTTGCAAATCCTTTTTATTTTGCAACCTTCATGCTGCCATAGGAGCTACTTGGTCAAAAGAATAACAGGGATATGTGTGAGAAAAAAGATTTGAGGTTTAAAAACCTGTCTTTTAAAGTCATGCCTCATTAGATTGGAGAAGAGTTATTTCACTTGTAAAAGGTGCATTGTTAAAGAAGGGAGAAACAGTGTATAGGAAAGGTAAGGCAGCGGAGGGGAATAGGAAAACTTTGGTTGATTAACCTAGCTGATTGCAGGGATGATCCAGTCATTTTAGAGCATATAGCTTAACCATCGGGCAGAGATCAAGTCTGGCATTGTGACACCTCTGTTCCATTCCACTCCACAGCAGGAGGTGAACAGAGAGGTCTCAAACCCACATTTAACAAACATGGGGAAGATGCCACTGTAATAAAGGGGAGTAACTGTTTTTCATCCATATGAGAAGTGATAATGGTTAGTCTAGAACTAGAGTATGAAGCTGATATTGAAAAAGTTCTGTTCTTTATAAGGCACTCATTGACCTTTCATGATCAAAGCCCTGCAGAAACCCCAAATGGAATGATAGATTGTTGATTTTGTGTAATGTATTAACCTCTTAATGAATTAAAATAAAAAATACTATGAAACTCTCTTACATTACCAGTACCTATTTTTGATAGGTATAACAGTTTTGCACGTCTTCTGTTTTTCCCTTTGATCTGCTGTAGGATCTCATAGCTTTCTTGGGATCAGACTTGACTTCCTTTTCCTGTTGATCCCATTGTTTACCAAGAAAGACACTTTATCCTAAATTCTGAAAATGCCTGCCCTACCATCCATCAGAATCTGCCCATGTGGGCACTGGAAGGATGGAAGTGCTAAGTAGCGCTTTTCCTGTAATGAAAAGGATTCCCCTGTCTCCCAGTTTGCCTAGATATTTCCGCACTTTTTGTGTCATGTCAGATATGGTTTGTTGTGGCCGAAGTCTCTAGCTCTTCTCCGAGTTTAGGTCTCAGTGAAAAACTCCATAGGAAATACTGCAAGATAAGTCCTGACCCAACATTGGCTTCTGTCTGAGTGCAGTCCTGGGCCCCAGATGGAGCTTCACTGACTTTGACAGGGCCACTTCAGATACGTGATGGCTCCTGATTGCTTCTTTGCAGAATTAGGACTCGTGCTTGAGGACGCCTCAAGAAATGCATAATGTTTGGTATTTTTGTTTTAAACAGTAACTTAAAGGTAAGGTAGAAATGACTTCCTATTCCCTTAAAAAAGTACTTTTAAGATGATAGCTGAGTTATGTGCCTAATGTAAGTCACTGCAGAAATATAATAAGCATATTTATAAGCTTGTAGAAGATGAAGAGCAACATGTTGTCTGTCACTGAAGGTCAGTATTTCAGGGTGAGGGGCGACTCGTTTCACAGCTTTGATGGAAAGCCACAGAAATGTCTCTAGCCCTAAGTTAACAATCTGCACAGGTTAATCTAAATCTGAATTCGCAGTAGAGAGGAGAGTAACAAGCAGGATATGTACCTTCCTAAGTCTTTTAATTCACTGGACCAGTGGAAGTGGCATGTTGCTCTCCTAGAATGAGAAGGCTTGGCATTTGAGCAGTGCTCACAGTGGCTCCCAAGGTGGTAGCTGAGCTGCTCTTTGGATGCCCTTGGGTGTGTCTAGGATTTGTGAAAAAGAATGAATTGCAATTAACAAACGCAGATAACTAGTCTTCAGCTTACTGGTAGAGCTGAGAGAGGAAATAGAGGAAATGAAGGTTTAAGTCATGATGTCGATGACGGTGTTTTAGTGATATATTATGAACACCCAAATTTTCTTCACTGAAATTTCACATAAGAAGCCTGAATAAATATTTCATTAATTTCCAGAACTTCTTTATTGCATAGAGTATCAAGGAAACGGCCACACTGTTTTAATTCAGAGGCAGAAAACAAACCCCTTAGACCTCATGTCTTGCATTTTTACATTCATATTTCCACAGGATGGATTTTTTAGTTACAGTTTTTTTTGCAAATAGGTATGCCTTCTAAAATATTGTGGATTTGTATGTATTTATTTTCATTCAACTTGCATTATTATAGATCTCAGTGTTCTAAAAAAGTTGTGTTCTGCTATTTTATGTTTTAGAGAAAACTTATTTTTCCTGGGTTTCCTGTACATTAGTAGTAATTGCAAAGCATGCAGTATATCTGTTTAGGAGCAATATAAATGTAAAGGCATACTTTGCAGTCTTGACATGTTTTCATAACTTAAAGAATGATGCTGTGCTCTTTTGGTGGTAGTTTAAGCAGAAGATGAAATGATTTACTTTTTTTTTTTTTTTTGAACTAAAGGAAGGCATTTTTTCTGTATTGTAGCACTTTTCTAGACCCTGAAACTCGAAGAGCAATGGGAGAGCAAGCGGTAGCTCTTGCCAAAGCAGTAAAATATTCCTCTGCTGGAACAGTAGAATTCCTTGTGGACTCCAGTAAGAATTTCTACTTCTTGGAAATGAATACTAGACTTCAGGTAAGAAAAACAGCTCTACAGATTCAGAAAAGTGTTATTAAAAAAAGCAGAAAATAACCTCCATCCATATTTAGGGGTCTGCTCCTGCAAAGACTTACACATAGACATGATGCATGTGATCACTTCTCACTGAACTTAAAAGATCTACTTGCTTAAATAAGCCTGCATATACAAGACTTGGCAGCAGTGAGCCCTTGCACAGCACTCAAGTAAACGTTCAGAGCTTTTGCTCTTTGTTACACTTGACCTAAAGACCTTGCAAGAGGTCACTGTTAAGTGCCACTGTGAGTTCACAGTAAGTGGCTAGTGACTGTGCTCTGATGCTTTTCCCCACTGGTCCCTGAAGTTTCTTTTTTTAATTTTTTTATACTTTGATCATTTGCTGAATTTCTGTAGGAGGATGATTAAAACTATATGTGTGTGTCAGCAACAAAAACACTAGCAATCTGCATATGATTGAAATTGTGACTGGAATGCAACTGTGTGAAAAGCATGCTGACGTGGTGTAGGATTTTTGTAAGATCTCATACAGTCAGTAGTAGATGTTATAATGTACACTGCAAATGAATAGACAGTGTTTTATGGAAAACCTGTTCTACCCATTTGACTGTTATAATGCATTTCTGGTCATAATCTAAGAAAACAGGGACATTACTTGAAGTCTGGATATCATTCTCCAAGATGGGAAGAAAGTTCAACTTGTAAGAAAGTCAATTCCATCATCTTTATCCTCCTTTTCTCACTTTGTTAAATAATGTCAGAACGACCGAAATGTAGAGCCAAGCAACGAAGTGATTAGCTTCTTATTCTGTTTTAGCTAAATTTTTTTAGGGCTGTGTCCTGCCTGTTGCTTGTACGTGGGCAGCAATAGAGCATAATGAGATCCTCGTAATTCTCACATCTTTGTATGACTTTGTATAGTGGCTGGGTAAATTTATCCTTTGGGTGAAGAAGTGAGAGAAGATTTGGGGTAGGAAGGGAGAATGAGGGTGTGGCAATCTTCCCCTGTATCGGGGGAAGGCTGCTGGTAAAATTTGTCTGGCCTTGCAGGGCAGCAGTGTTTTTTGGAATTAGTCATGATAGTTCTACTTCATGTGCTTTTGGCTAGGAGTTTGCTAGACGCAATCTGGTCTACCTTAGATTCAGTTAGAGAGGGTGGTGGTGAATGGCAGTGCATAGTTCATTAAAATATTATGAAGAATTTCTGTCTCTTTGGTCATATTATTTACACTTTTCCCAACCTTACAGTTTTCAAGAGAACACTTTTTAGTGACTTTCCACGTTCCTGTTTACATAGAAGAAAATTAATTTATGGTTTTCTGCATAACCCACCAGACATTCAAAACCATTTCCTTGCTGTAGTATGTTACTGTCCATCAGTTCCTAAATGAAATTAGCAATGGAGTATCCTTGGAGGTGATTCTTTTTGCAATTTGTTTTTAAGATGTTATCTTTGCTGTGTTGTGCTGTCTTTGCCCCACAATGCATAGTGGTAGGTGTTCAAAGTCCCAAACCTCAAGCTTGCTTAATTGTAGGGTCTCCACATACACAGTAAGAAAGCTTTCACAATTCCATCTCTGAGGACTCCTTTTGAAATATCACCTAAGCAGTTTGACAATCCCCTATAATTGCAGACTCATTCTTTCCAACTCTTAAAGAAATTTACTAATCTTAAATTACAGTACTTGTGTAGATATTTTTTAATTCCTCTATCCTGACTGTGTATTGTCTCTAATTAGCCTTTCAGCTTGAGGCTGGAGAGTAGTAATTTTCTCTGATTCTTCCCCAAGCTTACCCGACCGATCTGTTGCTTCTCCTAGGTCTCAGGCTTTACTTTCTGTTCAGCTATCAGTTGTGCAACTGACATCTTGTTCTTGCTTTCTTGCTTCCTTCTATTAAGAGCCAAACATAGAAATTCTAATGAAGCTTGTCTAGATTTAAATTCCGAACTAGGAGAGTCTCCAGGTGTCCCTGTATTGCTTCAGCCTTTTCCTTTTGCATCTGCTAACTGTGAACAGTGGCTAACAGGCTCACTTGCCCTGTTTTTGCTGAACACTCCACGGTTGGAAGAACTTTCCTAAATGATGGACATCTGATCCATAAATGATGCTCCTAAGGTCTTCGTCAGTGTGCATTACAGACACAGCTACCTGTCAGCATCATCAGAACATGTCTACTAAATTATGCAATTTCCTGTGTCTGTTTTAACATCTCAGCTATCTCTAATCGGATCACTCCAGCCTTTTTACTTCAGATCCAGACTTCAGAAGATACTTCTGTAAAGCTAACTAAACCGTGTCCAATACTTTGCACTGCCTGCTGATTTCTCCCTTCCCTCCCTTTGGTGTATCTGTCAGATATCTTCCAGTGTTTTTTGCAAATTATTTCGCAGTAATTGAGAGTTGTATTGTTATTTGGCTGTCTTTTTGGGGAACTCTTTGGGAATATACCTTTTCTGCTATACAGTTCTGCAAAAAAGTGTAAGTAGCACCTTACAGGAAGTTTATATTTTATTTAATTTTTGTGTTAAGCGTGGCTGCAATACAATATGAGGTTTGAAAGTGAAAAAACTTGGTGAATCAGCTTCATTGTGTGTCTTGTACGCTACACAAATCTGTTACAGATGTTTCGCTCCCTCCAAGTGATTCAGCTAGAATAATTTATTCTTTGCTGTTGGCAACGTTCTTTTTGTTGTATCTGCGGCTCTACCATCTTTTAGAGGCTAGCTGATAAGTATGAGACATGAGATTGAGTAATAATGTAGCAAACCCAGTTATTCTATGTTGTGAAAAGCAAGAAACGTCTGCCCTGGCAGCTACAAGAGAACTTCTGTACATTGTCATTTAGGGCACTTTGGGAGTGGTTTGCAGGCAGCTACCACTGTTAGGATTGCTGAGGCAGACCAGATGTTGAATATCTGATTCTTTATAGCTGCTCAACCTGCATTGTGCTTTGTATTACCTAGTTGTCATCAGCCTAATCAAAGGCAGTCATAGTCCAAAATAGCTGAACAAGAGCTTTGAAATAAGTAAAAAGTTTTTGACCCCTTAGATTGATAGCATTTTTAACTTCCAAATTGTGTCAAAATCTCCTTATCACACTGCCATCAGAAATGCTGGCTTTCACCAGGAAAGTCTCTTCTTCTTTTCACTGGAAGACTGGAAATGTTCCTTTTTGACTCTACATGAGTCTACAGTCTGTAAATAAAAAATACTTGTTAGCATATGGGTGTGCAGTGTGGCTAAGCTTCTTACATGTGAATCAGTTGGTGACAGCAAAGGGAGAATCAATTGGTGACAGCAAAGGGAGAATGTCACATATTCTAGAAGTTTGCAGTACCTTGAAATGAGAAGCATCTCTTGTTGGCTTGAGGAGAACCAAAAAAAGTGCACTGAGCAGTGTGAGGAGAGTACTTACCCTGAATGCAGTTTGTGTGTCTGTCTCAGGTCTGCTCCTAACCTTCTGCCTTCCTGGCTCATTGTGTGATTTAAATAACAAGTGAGCACTCCCTTCTCAAAACATGACCAGATTTCCTTAGAGTAATCTGATTGAAAAGGTCATTTGTATGGACTGTATTCAGCACGGTGGAGTTGAGAAATACGGTAGTTTGAGTAGCAGTGTGTTTTCTCCTTATGTGGCTGAATATTTTTGTCATAACTTTTTAGGGAATGAAAGTTAATTTTGTAGAACACTCTGACGTGTTTATAAGAGATTTATTGAAAGTGAATGGCATATCTGTATGTTTCTATTTTACAATTAATTGTAGTGGGAGTATTTATTTTACTTAAATGTTTTCAAGTTCTTTTTGAAAGTAACTTGAGTCTAAAGCATAAGGTGAATGTAAATAAATTTCCATACACGCATGAAACACTACCCAGTGTTAAGATTTTTGTTCGTCACTTTCAGTGATTTCATCAGCTTTTACTGACCTCTCGAAAATGTTATATCCCAGAGCTTTGTCTTTGTACAAAATGGGCTGTGCCTAGTGTAAAAGACAGAGGAAGAATTTTTACATGCAACATGTCTCTTTCTACCCCCCTTTTCATCTATTTGTCCACTCATGAAAGTATAAAAAGCACAGCTGGGAGATGTCTAGAAGTATGCAGAAATCCTGTTGGTGATTGTCTGGAGCTCCACTGCTTAATAAACTCCTGGTTCTAACAGTCTCTTAATGGTATCTGTGTGCTGTTGCACATCATTAGGCAGCACCTGCTACACGTTTGCTCAGTGAAGGAGAGAAGTGCTGGAAAATATTGCAGCTGTACTGTATAAACAGTAGGAGCAAAATATAAATAGCGAAGTGATGAGCTGAGTCTGGACTGCCAGCTACATCGGCGGAGAGGTGGTGACTTTGGTATCCGTGGCGGACCCATGGGATGGCAAGAGGTGGTTTTGTTGTCTTGGTGTGCATAACTGCCCAGAGGATGAATTGCGATAGGTGGGCAGGAGTATGGGGGCAGTGAAAGGGGCTGTCAGGAGCTGGAAGAGGAGATTTCTGCAAAGTCTGAATGGCGGGATTTCAAAGTGAAGTCTCAAGCGACTGTTTCTGCTGTTTGCCGAGACTCTTCATATTTCTTAATACTGGAATCTTGTTTTACTGTGACACTTTGCTTCAGTCATTTTAAATAGGCTAACGAACAGTGTCAGATGGTAAAGACTTTCAATTGCTGCTAACCTGGGCTGGATTTGAACTACTGACCTAAAGGTGAAAGGTCTCTTATCCCATTACCAATCCCCTAAGCCCACCAGAATCCATTCTGCACACAGTTTATACCAGCTGTTCATGGCCATTTTTAGAACCGAAAGAAAAGGTGATTTTGCTGCCAAACAACACTTCTTCACACAAGAGGGTCAGCCGACAACAGTTAACCAGATTTTTGCCACATTCTTGCCTCCTAATGCAACTTCCATTATGTAGCTACTGGTTGTCTGCTTTTCAGGCTTCCTAAAAGAACTACAGAAAAGCATTGCTAATTGTTGTTGACAGAAGAGAACGACATTGTTTGTGTAAGTCATTGAATCTGAAAGATGCCATTAACAGTGCTGCCAGGGCATGGAGTGATATCTTAGAGACAACATTACCACATTACTATCATAGAATCCTATTTAAAAAGTAGAGAAAAAGGAGGCTCCTCTCCTTTTTTAATAAGTAGAGAAACAACAGGTCATTCTTCGCAGGGTATGTTAGTTTCTTTCCTTTGGTGAATTTGAAGCAAAGAAAACCCAAGAATGGCTGCAGTGGGACCAGAGCCACCTTGAACGAAGTACTCTGAGAGGGCTTTAACACTGCTGCTAATACAGTGAAAGTAGGAATTGCGTCTTTAGGGAAGAAAGT
This sequence comes from Elanus axillaris, assembly GCA_026212715.1. Taxonomy (NCBI): domain Eukaryota; kingdom Metazoa; phylum Chordata; class Aves; order Accipitriformes; family Accipitridae; genus Elanus; species Elanus axillaris. The sequence goes on along the minus strand of JANZLQ010000008.1, from coordinate 4,198,992 downwards.
GTAGGTTTTGTGGGTGCAACTTTATTTTTTTACGTGGAGCATGTAGTAGAACGGAAATTGTGTAGAATTACTGAATTGTGAGTTTTTTGGGGTTTTGGGTTTTTTGGTTTTTTTGAAGTGTGGGATGTTAATTGGGAAAGTTATGTTGAAATTGTGAGCTAAATAACTGGTTGATATAAAGTGTGTGCTGTTTGTTTAAAACACAGAAAAGACAAATTTGGTATTCGTAGGCTGCATAAGTGATTTCTTACCCACATCTGTCCAGTGCAATAAAGAAACAAATCCTTGCAAAGAAACTTGACTAAACTGAATCAGTGATTATTGGAAGTTGGATTCCTATGAGGGAGTGGTTTAAATACTTTTTCAAAGTTATTATATGCTGTAATTAAAAAATTAGTTGGTACCAACTGTCCATGCAGTACTTTTTATTTCTGCAACATCTTACTTTGGAAACAATAAACAAAGTCCACCTGAGCATCTTAGTTGATGGAAATTTTTGTAGTTCTGGTTGTACGCAGTTCTTTGTTCACATACTAATAAATCAGAAAACAAACAGAAACTGTTATTATATACTATGTCTATAGAAAAGGACAACACAGGAGATTGCCTGCAATATATTCCTGTGTGCTTTCCGTTCATTCTGTACATTAATCCAAACATTGTCTGTTCTCCAGCAGCCTTTCTGGAAAGCTGTTTTTTACTGTGTGCTCCCCAAACCCATATACATGGGAACTATTTTGCAGAAAGAAGGTGTGACCGCAGAGTGCTCCTGCTCATAGTAGTCAGGAAGCTGGCATGCCTGAAGAGCAGGACTTGTGTGCAACTCTTGCTCTTCAGTTCTCTGAAATAGAAACCGGGCTAACCAAAATACAGGGGGTTGAGGAGCATCTGTAAGTTGGTGGGTTTGGGTCAATTGAAGCTGGATTTGGCTGCAGCAGAAAAGCACATGGGACTGCAGGTGAATCATGTTTCTTGGAAGGTGAGGTGTATGTTGAAAGTTAGTTTTGAGATTATTTATCTGAATGTAAAGGAGTATGTGACACCAACTAGGGATTTACAGTAGTAGGGGTGACACAGGCTGTAGTTTTAAGTCTACTGAAATTTAGATTTTCTTGGCCACTGTGGTCTGCTTTGACTGCTCCAACTGGCGTGTGAGTAACTTGATGCCTTACGCATACAGGGGTAAGAGAGCAATCTGAGAGAGTATCCAGAAGTGTTTGCTATTAGATCTGAGTACCCTGATGGTCTTGAGAAAAATGCATCCTGAAATTATTCCCCTGAATATAATGGGAGCAATCATTGCTAATTTAACTCTTAGCTCCCACTATTCATAAAAACTGCATGACTATCTTTGTAGCTGTGGATGAACCCCAGTATGGTAAAGCTTTAAGACCGTTGGCAGTCACAGAACAGGAGGAGAATTAGCAGCTTCTCTGTACTGTTTTGGGGACGGGTGCTAACTGGATGGTGATGTTGTTAGGCTCCCCTAGCTCTTTTGTGCCTGCTTCACCATCTATAAACTGGGACTTAGGTGTTATTTTCTTACAGGCTTTACACTAGTCTCTCATGCTGTATAAACTGGAAAAGGCTAGGAAAGCAAAACCACTTGTAACGCTGACAGGGAATCTGATTGCTGTGAGATGTCAGCAGAAGAGCCAGTATGAAGGGGAAGCTCTTTCCCTTTACCCCATATGGAGACTGCTGACCATAACATGTATGGCTTTGTGGACTTGAAAGCGTGAATATAAGTGGCATTTTTCAGAGAAAGAGGTGTGTGTGGATCACAGGAATTGGGGAGTAAGACTTTCTAAAAGAGGTATGTATTGTACTTACGCTGTACTGTGCGCTGAAATGATGACTTGTTATAAATGGTTTAGGACCAGACTTGGTATAAGTAAAGGAACCGGTAGTAAAGGTGATACTTTCGGCAGCTAATTGACAGTTAGTGGTGATCAATTTTTCTGCTTGTCCTGTTGAGAATAAGGTACAGCTGCCTTGGTACAGCTATGATCTGTAGATTGCTTGCTGCAGACATGTCTGGTTTTGCCCTTTGTATTAAAGGACAGAGATAATGTGTGAATTTACCCACTATGATATAACCATACCACCAATGGCTCTTACCTTATTGGCTAGGGCTTCACTGGCAAGATCTTGGATCAGCTGACTACAAAATTGAGTATGGCCCAAAGCTAAAAGAGTTGATCAATTGAGTGTGATTCAGCTCTGTGAGCGTACTTGCATTAATCTCTAAAAATTGGGTCCTTGACTTGGCATCTATAAAATGGCAAGTAAAGGCTGTTGGTGAAGAAGAGGTATAGCATAAAATTAATAGAAGAAAATACAACAGGTGGGCAAAACAGGAGTGACACCTGAAGTAGAAGGCTGAAAAGTAAGAGGAAAGCATGTAAAGCCTAGCTTTTAAAGTGATTTAAAAATAGATACAGCAAGTACCTTAGTCAAAGAGCTGCAACAGTTACTGTAGACTTTCATAAGGCGGGAATGATGACGCCTGTGTTTTCTTTTTTTGGGAGCGGTAGGAGAAGAGGGGTCTGATTTCTTTGCTTCTCCTACCCCCCATCCTTCCTTGCTTTGTAAAAGATTAGAGCTTTAATTTGAGATCCTGCACGTATCAATCTGTGGGTGGATTCTTGCACCTCCAAAACGTTGTTGCGGGGTGCTTGTTGAACGAGGATATGGCATTACTGCTTTGTTAGTGTCCTTTTGTACTGTATGCTGAAGCATATTCTATATGATGCTAAAAATACTGACCCCCTCCTGCCCTCCCCTTGCTGAAAGAAAACTGAAAATGCTGAAACAAGTGCAGTTTGAGCTGTGCACCTCTGTGAAAGGTTAGTTACAAAAAAGTCAACTACAATTTCAAGGTTAAAATTCTTTTCTACCCCATTTTGGTCATCTGATGGTCTTAATATATACTAAAATGCATTTTAAATGTATTTGGTACTCTAAAATTAGTGATATGATTGGTACTGTCTACGTTATGCCTAAACTGTGCTAGTTGAAGCACAGTTCTAAAAGAAAGCAGAACAACTTCTTCCCAACCCCCCCCCCAAAAACCCTCAAAAAATTTTCCTTGTCATATTTTCTGAATGCTGTTTTTTGTGCAGACACAAAGGGAGTATTTTGAAGAAACAGAAGAAAATATTGACCAAGTCAAAGATCTGTATTGAAGAATGGATTAAATAAATGTTTGTGAGTCGTAAGAACCAAACAACAAAAATATTTTTCTTTCCAGAAACATTCCATCCTATTTTGATCATCAACAATAAATCTGAAAACAACAATGAAGCTATTGAATCTGGAATGCCAATTGCTATCCAAGAAAAATGACAGTATAACTAAATAATGCAGATGTCTTTGGGGGGGAGGGGGGAGAAGAAGAAATATTGTATTTTAATTATCTGGAATGTTAGAATTCCAAATGTGTTCTAAACTTAAAGGTAATTTTTTAAAACTTAAATTCCAAAATAATAGAAAAAGGTCTGTTCTCCAAATATGAATGTGTGATAAGTAACTTTTTATTAAAACTTATGGAGTTTTAATAGAAACTTCAAGTCTTAATAGAACTTGAATTGCTTCAATTTAACACTGCAGGACAGACACTGAGATGTTTCATAGATTCTCCAAATACTGTTATTAAGCTTGACATGCTGGAGAATATCATGTGTTAGGCAGAATCAAGATTGAATCCCAAAGGTACATCCTTAAACTGTATAATCAGATTCCCATTTCAATGTCACTTTTATCCTTCAAAGAATAGATGCTTGTTTCAGTGATGATTTGTCATTAAAATTATGTCAAAACGTCTTAAAATGTTGTTGAAACTCTAAACAAACTCACAGCACACACAGGGCTAATTATGGATGCCATCTGTTTATTTTTACAAAGCTTTTTTCTTAAAGACCAAAGCATCTTCTTGTTCTGATAAGCCACAAGATTATAATAATGACTAAATGTTTTCCTTAATATTAGTGTACTTGAAGAAAGGCAGGCAAGTGCTTTGGTCACTGACCTTTTCCTGTGTCACAAAATGGACGTGGTATGACATCTTCTGATAGAGAAACCATTGTGAAATGTGTTTTCTTAAAGTATTTTGGCCCTTGGAACACAAACATTTTAATAATAAAAATGGCAGTTCTGCCATACATTCTATATGGAAATCCTTAACAGCTGTCTCTGTGTGATAGAACATGCTTTTCATATGCCTGTCTTTTACTTCATCTATATGGTGTGCCCTCCTATCTTTGGGTGCTTTTTTACTGTGTCTAGTTAAAGATTTTCTGAAAGTTAGCGTACGTGTCTGTTTATATCCCCATTTCAAAGAAAAACGCGTGTGTGTATGTGCATATGCGCGCACATGTGTGCATGCTTGTACGCACATGCTGGGTTAGTGTGAACGACGGGTATTCCCATGGCAGCATCATCCAAAGCCGTTAGCAGCAATTTGCTGAGAGCGCAGAGTGACTCTGCTGGTCCAGCCCAGCTATTGTGCATGCTAAGCACTAAACAGATAAGTCTGGAGGGGGAAAAAAATTGAAGGATCCATCTGCTCATTTCTGCTACACTGCGCTGATGCAAGATTACGCTAATCTGGTTGCTTGTCAGGACAGGTTAGTGAAAGCAGGCGAATGGGTGAGATTCAGGGTAGGCTAGTTCCATGGAAAATGTAAGCAGCTCCTGTACGTGCCATGTTAAGTGTAGCAGAACGGGTTGATTATCAGCTACTTTTGAGATTTTCAGTTAAAATATATTTCTGGCTACAGCGTGAGTCCTTTCAAAACAAAATCGAATGGGAAAAGCGTCTGAATTAAGAAAAATTAACTCATTGTCTCTAGGTGCATTTGAATTTGTAAAATAAATGAAAGGGGGAAAAAAAAAGACCAAACCCAAACCAGCCCTGCAAACCCCCAAACTCTCCTAGGTGTTCTCTATAGTCTTCCCTTTGTGTGCTGCTCTTAGTTATTGTGATCTGCTAATTATTTTGGGGCTTCCCTGCAAAGAAGGTGGTTGCTGGAGATGGTCAAGTAGAAATTTTGGGGGAAGAAAGACCGAGGTGGGAATGTATTCTTTGTCAGTTCTTTGGCTGGTCTAATTTCTTGTTTATCTGTGTTTGTTTGTGGAGAGGGATTTTTGTTTTGTTTTGTTGTTTTTGTTACCTACTGACTGACAGTTCTTGACCTTGCAGGTTGAACATCCCGTCACAGAATGCATTACGGGCCTGGACTTAGTCCAAGAAATGATCCGTGTTGCTAAGGGTTACCCTCTCAGGCACAAACAGGCTGATATTCCCATCAACGGCTGGGCGGTTGAATGTCGAGTTTATGCTGAGGTAAATGAGTGGTAATGGGGAGGAGGGTAGGTGGTTGAATTGTGGAGTAGTAATACCCAGGTGTGGAGAGATGCCAAGGTGAAGTCAAGGAATATCATATGAAAGTCATGGTTTAGTGTATGTAACACAAATGGTTAATGAGCTTTTGTAGAATTGGAGAATTTTTATTTTTCAATATAAAAAAATACAGTTTGTATTTTGACGTAGCTTTTTTTTTTCTGAAAATCAAAATTAAAAATGGTAAAAGAGATAACTAAGGTTTATTTCTAAGGACACTTGCTCTATGTTCTGTTTGCATTTAATGAAGTGGTGGAGTTATTTGCTAACAGTTAACTGGTGCTTCCAGGTTCAACTTCTGTGCTTGAAACTTGTTGACTTAAAAAGACAGTGGAAATTCAATGGCTTACATAATTTTCGTTGTTGTACTAAAACATTTTAATAGGTCATTGAAAGTTTGTCCTATAAACTGTAGTTTCAGAAGACATGTAACTTGCTTTTTCAAAGTGCCTTCCAAGACAATAACTTTATAATTATGGTACAACTCTCTGTTTCACCTTAAAAAAGCAGACTAAAATATAAAACCCATTTTCAAGGATGTTTGGGACATTCAGGGTAACATCTTTTTGCTGTCATTTTTGATACATGAAAATCAAGATTTGTTAATTTAAAAAAATGGTGCCTAGGTTCGTCCATTTTGTTTTAGGAGTGGTTTAGGTAACTGTGCTTTTCAAACATAATTCAGCACCTTGAGATGTTCTTTCCGTCGCTTAACTTTTGAGGCTTTTGTGACCCAGGGCATCTTTATTTTGCTTTTTTCTTTCTCTTTGTGACATGCACATAATCTTCAACTTGCTCTACTGATTACCTGTTATAGAATAAATATTTGCCCTGTGATTGGCATGGAAGCTATTCTGAATATGAGTAGGCTTCACCCTGGAGTAAGTGATGCTTGGGCTTTTTTTCTTATGTTTGACTTAGATTCCTTTACATATATAAGTAATGGATCCAACTACTTAGCCATGAATTTGGTTATTCTGTAGGCCATATATTTATTTGCTGTCCTATTAAATTTATATTGGTATTGTATTATGTAGGAGATTTCCAAAGGCGTAAAGGTCAGTTTGGTTTCTTAAGATAATTGAATTTCCAACTGCCCTTTTTTTATCTCTGAGATTTTTTCCTTATACTCTCTTTTCAGCTCTACCTATCCTACTTCCCTGTCCTTCTTCCAAGGCACAGTGTAGCAAATGAAAATGTCATCTTTGTATATTTTGATGGTGTACTGCAGCTGTGTGCAGAGCACTTCTTTTCTGCTTTTTGACTGCAATGCAAGAGAATTTATATGCTTTCAGTTCTTTATTTGGAGTCACGGGGTAGGTGGATGAAGAACTGTACTTCAACACAAGTAATTCTGGGGAAGAAAATAAAGTTATTCTAGCAGAGGTTTCTGTTAGACTTCAAGCTTTTTAACATTATCTTCTCTGCATCTGTAAAAGCTTAATGCTTTCTCGTGTTGAATTTTTTTCAGGACCCCTACAAATCTTTTGGCCTGCCATCCATTGGTAAACTGTCTCAGTATCAGGAACCATTGCATGTCCCAAATGTAAGTAACTTAGTTCTTGTTTTCATAGGTGCTGAGTCTCTCTTTTATAGACAGAGACTATATGTACTCAGCAGCTTTGTAAATCGGGCTTGTTTTCCAGTTTTTTTGCCGGGGGGAGGGGTGGCAGACAGGACATGGCAATACTTACTTGTGCAACCTGAAAAACTGCTTAAAGATGTACAGTTTAAAGATGTACTAGGTTTAAAATGCTCAGATTGAGTATAACAGGAGACCATTATATGTTGAAATATTTTGTTACATTTTATAACTTTCAGCTTAAGTTTTTCAAACACATCTTTAGTAAAAATACTGTGGTGATTAGAAGGACAGTGAAATGTTGAGTCGGCTCTTTAAGCACAGAGAACTGGGGACACCCGTGAGAAACTGCTGGTACTTTCCCTTTAGCTCTGTAGACTTTAAAGAGGAAATTTGTTACAGTGATTATAACATGTTTCAGGATGCAGTGTAACTATATGGAATGGCTTTTTTAACAAACAGAGTTTTCTGCTATGTGTAAAGAACAAGGACACAGCCTTTCTGTAAAATCAAGGTAGTCTTAGTCATAAGTGCACATATACATGATACTGTGTCAGTTAGCGGAATGATGAGGCTGAACCATCTGTGAATACGATTATTCAGTCTGATTGCTTGCATGGATAATAGTGAAAGAGTACAGGAGGAATCTTAAGTGTGGAGATGTTATTGGATATATGATTTATTTCGCTTCTTAAATTGTTTTTGCCCGTGTACTTTCCGAAGGGACCTGACCCTTTCTGGTCTTTAAGGCTTCATGCTGTGTTCAAAGCCTGAAAGCAGAAAAAAATTGTGAAGATCTAAAAGGCATTATGTGATCTTAAAGAGGAGATGAGGGAAAAAGGTATCATTGGATGTATCTAAACTTTTTTTTTTAATGAAACAAAGAGTGTATTTAATAAGAATTTATAATGAATACTCCAATGGTTGTTAGAAGTTTTCACCATGTTGTAATAGCTAACAGGATGTCAAACATTTTGCCCTTGCAAGTTTTTGCAATTTGCAATTTTCCAAACGTGAGACCTGTTGAAAGTACAAGTGATAATGGACAAACTATACCCCCTACAGTCTTTGTCCCACCAAATCTTTCTTCAATTAATGCTGCAGCAGGAGTTTTATGTAATAACATTTGCGCTTGTGAGCCATCCATACAAAGAAAAAAACAATTAAAATGCCTTAAATGTTCTGCTTACTGCTGTTATTTGCTTGTGTGAATGTTGCATGTCAGCTAAATGGACCACGGAATAGATAAAGTGATTGGGTGCAGGAGAGTGCACACTAAGCTTTGTCTATCATTATTGCTGGGAGCAATCAAATTGATGCCAGCAGGACAGTAGACGCGTTGACAGCTGTAATTATGTATCTCCATGGTGATCACTTTTGGCCTGTCATGGAGGCCCATGAGTCCCCTCCCTTGCAAGCATTTAATCAGATTGGGCTGTCACTTGTCAGGTAGATGGGGTGGGCTGGGAGTTGTGCTTAGGGGGAGAGGTGAATTGAAAATGAAGGGTGGGAGATGCCTGATTGCTTCACGTGGTCCATCGTGGTACCGAAGAAAGAAATTTTAATTACGCTGGAGGCTTCAGAGCAATGGTTTGGGGAACTCATATGGAGTGTCTAGTCTCTTTCTGTTTACTTCCACTGTCGTATTAAAAATAGAACAGCTATTTTTATGTAGACACTCATGGTTTGGTGTCTTCATACAGATTTTCTGCCACTGTGAAACTAATTTCTCTCCTGAGAATGTCATGCCGCTAAGAACAAAATTAATATGACTAAAGAAGTTCAGCGTTACAGGCCCATTGTGCCACAGTGTTTGTTTTCTGCATTTTAGATTTTAGAATTGTCAACAAGTTGGCTTAAAAAAAAATTAGCAGAGGCTTGTGGTGTGTCACAGAGTTCGTCTTAGGAGTAGTGTATTGGCAAATGCTTTTTTAATTCATTTCTTCCGTGTCTGAAGTTAGCTCTGACTGTCTACCTGTGCTGGTATGTCAGCTGCTCAAGCTGGTGGAACTGGTGTGCATGGCTGTGTGGGGGGCTCTTTTCTTAGCCACAGATAGGAATATACTGGCTATTTTTCTGTCATGTACTCTGTAATTTCCTTAGAACATGGTACTTGTAAGTACCAATATTTTTTTCATATTTGATAATCAAGCTTAAGATAGGTAACCACAAAACCCTTAATTACGATAGCGAGCATTCACGTCCAGTGCTCTTCCACACGATAGCAAATGTACTGCTGTATCTGAAGAGCTCCAGCATTGCTGTTTGCCAGTGTGATCAGCAGTCTGGTCTTTCAGTGACTCTTACCAGAAAGAGAAAACTCTTAGGACTTTGATGTGGCATAGCATTGAAAAATACTAGAACCTGGATGTGTTGGTAAGTGGAATGTGATGCACTAGTAGTTCATTGCGGGACAGGCTCATAGATCGTGCTTCTTTTTTCCCTCTTAAGCTTTTTTTTTATCTTTCAGTCTACTGTTGTCCTAGTGTAATAACATGTAATGGTAGTACAACAGCAATAAAAGTGTTGGGGCTGTAATACCAATGAGCTGTAGGGCACAATAGGATCTTGAACCCTAGCCTTTCTTTGGTATTTTGAATACCAAGTAAAAGAAAGGAAATATGTTAAGCAGAAGTAAATGGTGGAGGTCTAATAAGCATTGCTATTGTTTATCAAGTTGTGCACATTATAGCGACTAGCTGTTGAATTAGGGATTCTTTTTCATCCAATATTCATTAAGTTCTGTCACACCGTATAGTTTATAAAATCACCTACTGTTACCAGGCTCTGAAAATGTAAGCACCACAGAGAGAATTGAAGATGGTACAGGTCTTTCTTTTCTGCTGTCATTTTTAGTCATCTTATTTTATGAAAATGAAACTTCTATAGAGGGCTCCAAATTTTTTTTTAAAAAAGGGAAATTATGCAGTAGTTTTAAAAGAATTCCTACGGTAACTTTTTCATTTTTTAGGACCTTGTACTTAAGAAAAAGTGTGTATTACGTAGTGGTATGTGTGTTGTATACGAACAGAAACATAGAGCAGTTGGAGCATGTAGTCGGTAGGCTCAGAATCCTTACATTAATTTTAAGGTCTGACTAACCTGCTTAGTGTGGGTCTGAATTACGCACCTTTTGTATGTTTTTTCTTTGTCAAAATATGATCTACGTGTATCAATACTTACATGCACATGTACGCATATATAAAGCACCCCTGAACACTTGTATGTAATCACTTTGTAGATGCTACTTTGGAGACAAAAGTCACTATACAATTCAAGTATCTGTGGAGTATGTACGTCGTACCTTCATGTCTTATTTATGTATTTATTGAGTATTACAAAAAATGTAATGGGCAAGCGATTTATCTGGGACTGAGTAGGTAACTTAATTCTTTCTGATTTGAATGTGAGAACGTATGCATTGACTTTATACATAGGCAGACGTGCTGGGGGGAAGGATTGTTTAGCAGTTACAAGGAGGGTAGCTGGGAAATGCACTGCATGTTTTTTCTGTAATCATGACATGTCTGAACTACCTTCTCATCAGTAGCTAATGTTAAATGTACCTGATATGGGTAGTGGGGGGCCTATTTAAGCATAGGTAAAGCACATTTGGATAAGATGCAATAAAAATGCTGCAGAAGTGCTACTGCCTTTACCTATGAGTAAGAATGTTATACAAATAAACACAAATATATAAGAAATAATATATAAATACAAATATATGAATAAGTACATGTTTTAAAAATAAAAAGAATCTAACATCATAAAAACTAGTCGGTGTTTCTTAGTGAAGAAAGTGAGTACACCTGCTAGGGTATCTTTTTGTGTCATTTGGATAATAAAGTCATCATCATGCCCTCATGTGGATTCTGTAGACAAGAGGTTCTACATGTGGTCCCTTGGTAATTGCCTAAATTAAAATATTAAAGGCCTAACAGCCGTTGCGTTGACCTTTTTCTGCCTTGCTGCAGACAGATGAGCTGCTGTTTATTACAAAGGTTCCTTCCCACAGGTGAAGATTTAAGTGAGATTCCAGGACCCTCTTTCCCACCCCCTTTACAATGCAGTATATCAGAGCCCTGCTGCTTCAACAGCTTTGATTAGAGCCCTCCATCCTTACGATTCCCCAGAACGCGATTGTCACTCTCGAGTTATTTTGATTAGTTTTTAAAAAATATTTCAGATTCCAGTGCTCAAAAGCAGCAATTTAATAAATATTTATTCCCCAGAAATTGCTCATTTGAAAAGTTTTATATGGCTAACCTCATTGCTACAGTGATGAAATCAAACTGAGAGATGAAAACAAGAATCAGCAATATACTAACTAACTTGTTGGCTGGTTAACAGCAATCAGCCTCTTCAAAAGAAATTTTTGAACTTGTGTTATTTTTTTCCATGAATATTGCAGAATCAGAGCTTTAATTGGGGCTGTGTCCTTACAAAGCAAAGCCATGGAAAAAGCTGTGTAAACATTAAAGCCTCAGGGGAACAGCAGCAATAGAAAAAAAATGTTTTACAGTTGAGAGGGTGAGGCAGAGAAGGAAAGTGTTACAGACATGAAAACCACAGGATCAGTATTCCTATGGAGCTGATAAGCAGAGCTCCAAAGTTCCTGCTGAATGCTCCCTACTTGTATTCCTATTGGAGCCCTCAGAAGGGCTGTAGCGGAACATGGGGGATGTGATTACATATAGATACAGAAAGGATGTGATTGTAAGGGGCATCCTTCATGCCAGGTGTCAGTCAGAAAAATAATTACAACTCTGTTTTATTACAGGGATTAAATCGGAATTGGATACGTTCAGAGTTGAAGTTTAGAGTGTGTAACACAACCTAAATTGTTACATCAAATTTACTGTGCATTCTAGGAGAACAAAAGAAAATTTTGACTATCAGCTGAAGATTGCAGTTGTGTTTCTTTTAAAGGAGAGAGTAACTTGCAAGTATTCTTGCTGGTGGAGGAAAAATGGCTCCCCTTCCCCCCTCCCTGCTTCTCTGAAAACAAATAATTCTGGTTCTTCAAGGGGAAAAAATGTACGTGATAAGCTGCATGGGTGTTGTGTTTTAAGCCTGCTGGGTAGATTTGATCCTCATGTTGAAATATTTTTTTTTCCCAATATATAATTGTTTTTACTTATTTCTTGAAGGTACGCGTTGACAGTGGCATACAACAAGGAAGTGATATCAGCATTTATTACGATCCTATGATCTCAAAAGTGAGTTGATTATTTTTCAATATTCTAAAGGTATGAAACACTAATTTTATACATGGATCTTTTAAATGGGGGATAGTATATTAAATGATTGGTAAATCACTATTTTAAAGGTGCTAGGCGTAACATGCCTCAAGGGAATATGAAAGAAGTGAAGGAAGATGTGGAGTAGAGGAAATTTACTGTCACTTCTAAACAAAATTTTTTAAAATCTTTTGACACTGTAATTATTTGTCTTGCAGTTTCTGATTATTAAAAAAATTCTGATTTAAACAGAAGCCATTACTTTCAGCCTTAGATGATACCAATCTGTCTTTATTAACATAACCTAGCCAGAACAAAAATTTCAATAATTCTGGCTTCCAAAAAGCAGCAGTGAAAGAAGTGGTTGATAGTGTCTCTTAGTATTAGTTCTTATTCTTCTTATTCATCAGTAACGTACTGGTAAAATTAAAGTATGACATTATAGTCAGAGTTCAGCTGTTGAAAAAAAAAAAATAATCACACTTAAATCTTAGAGGTCGGTTGGGCATTAGAAGTCAGGAGAGTCAACTAGATATTGAACCTCTGCTCTAATTTTCTGTGCACCTAAAGAAGAAGAGAGAGCTTGTTTAGATGCTTTTAAGTTTTATAAAGGAAAAGTGATTGGCCTTCTTCCACTGAATGGGTTGAGATCTTAGTTTTCTTTTGATGTTTTAGTCTCTGAAGCACAGATACAGTAATGTGCGAGAAACGTTTTTGTGACTGCAAAAGTTCTACAAACCATTTTCATTTCAAATGCTATTCAGATTCTAGAGACAAACGTTATCTCATTTCTAGGTAACTTAAATACCTTTCCTTCCCCCCCATTTTAGCTGATTACCTATGGCTCTGATAGAGCTGAAGCACTGAAAAGAATGGAAGAGGCTTTGGACAATTACGTAATTCGAGGTAACTACAGAAATTTGGGTTCCTAGTGCGATAGGCTGCCATCTGTTTCAAGAAAACAGCTTGAAAATGTAGTAATTAGCAAATTGAGTAAAGTTCCTGCTTCTTAAGTGCAAATTAAAACAGGAAAAGCTCGTGTTAATTAAGCTGAGAAGATACATCAAATCTAAAGAGACTTCATTTTTTTCTCCATTGCTTTTGCTCGAATATTATGAGATAAATATTTAAATAATTTCCTTAAACTCATAAAGAGTTTTCACAGAATGGTAGCATATAATTAATTTATTATGTCATAGAGGGGGGAAAAAAAAAGGCCACTGCACTGTAAGAAATTTAAAATAGTTGCCATTTTATAGCAGTTTAATACATTGGTTGTGGTCAGATAATATCACAATGCAGTATTTGTACATATATTTTTTTCCTTACTTTTCAAGGTAATTGTTTAGGTTTGGGCAAATACAGATGGAGGCTGATGATCAGAATGTGTTTCAGCTCTTGCTGACTGACTGCCTGGGAGATGCAGTTGTTCTTCCAGCCTTTCCAAGCAGGAGTGGTGAATCGGCCACGACCACTTTAACACCTGATAAGTTTTAGAGGGGGAAGTCATGGTTTGTGTGGGAGAAATCTTTAGATCTTCCTCTTAGAGATTTATGGGAGATAGGAAGGACAACTCAGGATT
>JANZLQ010000008.1:4169712-4185179 GCA_026212715.1 Elanus axillaris | reverse complement strand
GGGGGGGGAATTGGATTTCTTACCCTTTCTTTTCATGGAGGTGATTAGAGAAGAGAACTGTAATGGGGCAAAACCCTTCATTTTACCCCTTAACTGTGTGGGTTTTTGGGGGAGTTACCTTTTTTCATTACTAATCTGTATACTTGAAGAACCAGGATAGATCAGGAGGCAACTGTTGGAGGATTTACCGTCTTTGGTCCTTGTTTTGGTTGCCGTACAGGTTGTTCCGTGGTTTCAGATGGGAGGAAGACTTGGAACACTTACTTAATTCCTTCCCTGAATGGCTGGGAGGAGGAGCAGGAGAGACCTGATACGGTAGACAATCATATGAGAGTTTCTGTAAAACTTGGTTTAGCTTTAATGCTGTCTGCTGAATACTACAGATGCCATGTCAGACTAGAAAGGTTTATCTATCTAGGGGAAAGTGAGCATCCTTCTACCACAGTGTAGCTAGATAGGTGGTAGGATTAGCTATTGTAAATGAACTGCTAACTCTAATGTGGATTCATACTGGTGCAACATGAGCCATTAGACTCTTGCAGTACGATGGGCTGATGTAAACCCCTGGTGTATAACAGCTGAGTAAATTTATACAAGAGAAATTTATACCGCTATAGCTAGGCTGATGTGAGGTGGGATTTGTTGGGTTTTTTTGTTTTTTTTTTGTTGTTTTTAATGGAGACAGGCTCTGGATTCAAACTCGGTTATATTCATAGCAACTGATGCTAGCAGGATTATATTTAATGAGAATATTGGAATTGTGTGTGAGGCATCATCTTTTATTGTGTACTATAATATAGGGTGGAACCTGGTTGTTTGTTCTTAGGTGTTTTACACAGATGTGTGTGTACCTAATAACAGTTCCAGATATATAAATACCTACAAAGGATATGACACCTTACATCTGAAAATTGCTAATTTGCATTCTTGGTTTTTTTACAGTCTTTTATTATTATTATGCATCTATGCATTTAAGTGTTCATACCTGATATCTCCATAGTATTTCTACCTCCAAAAAAGCTTTTAATCTATTAAAAACATTGAAAGAGGTAATAAATGAACTATGGAGGGAATGCCTTTTTTTTTTTTTAAAGTATTACAAAGGACAAATTTTAATTTACCACAGGTTTCAAAAGTAGATGAATTTCCAGAACACATTTTTAGTTGCAGTGGTCAGTGGTTTCCATCTGAAAACCAACAGGATTTCTGCGTAGTTTTACACAGCTGGTAGTTTCTTCTCAGGTTTTATTTAAAATGGAATATTCATGGATGTTGCTATCTCGTCTCTTGCCTAGTGTGAATGATGCTTGATAGGGCAGTTTGTAGAAACTGTCCTATCTGTAATGTTCTGAACTGCATTGACATGTTCAGAGGAGTTGTCTCTAATAAGTTCAAGTAAATTTAACAGGTGATGAAGCAGCAGTAATATACTGGTCTTTAAATGGACAAAAATAATAAAAGATCCAAAAAGTAAAAGCAATTTCATGCATTTTTTTTCTAAAGCAATTGTGTATATTTTTGCTTTAAAATGTTGAGTGCTGTATAAAGCAATATTAAACCACCTTGATCTTACATGAAAGTGCCTCACATGAAGCTTTTTTTCTGTAACTGAGTTATCAGTTTTCCGTTGTAAAAGATACAGAAGAGTTTTTTTACCTAGTTTTGAAGTTACTTGGTTTTATATTTGAATAGTGAGCATGTACATAACTGTTTAGATTTATCCTAGTCTTCCTCAATAGTGTGCTCCATATTCTTATTTCTGAAGACAGCACCCCTGCCCCCCAATTTCCTTGGAAGCAGCTTTTACGTTTGCTTTGTGTTTTGGAGACAGTGTGTTTTTTCCCTGTCAGTAACAAGTCTCTTCTGACTTACAAAGCATTTTAGCTAAGCAATACCAGCTGAAGTCAGTGTGAATTGTACTGATAATACACACTGTGAGAATTTAGATTTAAATTCCGAAGAACTGCAACATTTCTGTAAACAAAAATGCTTCTTCCCTCACATAGGGTGGGAGTGGGATGGGGTGACTGGGTAACAGGTCAAGGACCATCTAATGGGTAGCTTAGGGACTGCTAATGGAAGATGGAGTCTTTCCCATCACTTCTGTGTCACCAGTTCAAAGCAGGCAAAAGTTGGTAAGGACTTTTAGTCACTAATATTTTGATGGTTGCTTGCTGACCTGCGTGAAATCAGCGGACTTTATCCAGTTCCTAGAAGACAATTGTCCTCTTGGAACAAATGCCACCATACAATGTCACTCATGGCAATCCTGGCAGAGAATCCAGGGCCTGAAGCGGCACAGTGACCCTCCAGGAGGTCACTCTTCCAGGCTGGGTTGAGGCATGCCGGCAGTGGGAAGTGCAAGGACTTACTCTGCTGCTCCTTGTCTACTGGCTGTATGAGCAGACATTCAGTTTCTACTGCTGTGCCTTTAGGATATCCAAGAGTTACCCCGTTCCCTTTTAGCTCCATTCCATTTACAGGGAACAAGTCCTCAGACTACAGTCTTTATTGACTTGTATTATAGGACCAGATAGTACCTGGTTCATCTGTCCCTCCCAGTTAAATCTGTCTGACAATATCGCAAAGGAAAGGAAATTAATTAAATTTTCAAAAAAAATTTTGAAAGAAAGCAGACTTATGCAAAATTTGAGTAAATACTATTTTAAGCAACCAAGACTGCATCATGTAGTGCCTGTAATAGCACTATCTTGATTATAAATGCTGAATAAATCAAAACGTGATATTTGCAACAATGCTGTGCTCTGAAAATGCCTATTGCCTTGACAATTTATTGCAGTTTGGTCTGGTGACAACTTGCACACACTGAAATAAGAAATCCTACCGCCTGTTCATTGGTAGATGCTAATAGTGTGACTAACTCGAGATACATTCAGTGTTGTCGTGGGACTGTAATCTGCATCTTATTTCCTGTGTAATATCAACATTGTTACTAATGGGAGCAGATGAAAGTCTAGAATAGCACTTCTTTGAGTGGTGGATTGGATTAAATGATCTCTTGAGGTCCTTTACCGTCTAAATTATTCTGACAGGAACCGACTCCTCCATCGAGAACTGATCTGAACTCAGAATCTCAGTTGAGACTTCTGAATGAGGAAAAGTCTAAATAGGTAACATTTTTATCTGTGGGTCTTCCAGTATAGTGCAGGGATGATTAATGTTCGGGATTCTAACCCAGATTTGTCTCAAGCAGATATGATTTTCGTTTTATCCAGTGGTTACTGGAGAATTTGTGAATACTGAAAAGTTCAAGACGCCAGTCAAGTATAGAGGCACTGTTGCTTATTGGGATGAGGCACAAGATGTTTCCTGTGAGCTTGCACTGTTGTTAGTAGTTAATTTCTCTCTTGTTTTATGCCACTTTTCTTCAGAAACTTAAGGTCTTGTTTCTTTTTAATTTGAACAACAGAAATAGGGTATTGGAAGAATGCCTTTCAGTGTGTCTGCTATGTGTGTAAACATGATGTGTGTTTTCCCTCTTCCCAGTTTCTGTAAGATGCTAGCATGGGTTTGTCATGTAACTTATGATGGTGAATAATCTGTTCATTTTTCAAAGGTGTATATAAAACCCAGTATGAAGTTCTGGAAAGTTTATGGGTGAAAATTGTTTTTATCTATTTAAATAAAAGAAATGGACACACTTATGCAGCCAGTAGAACTGATTATCAGTTCACCAGAGGTCTGATGGGGCAGATAGCTCGAATCCTTGAGTGCAGAGGCTCCTTTAATCTTGCTTTCAACTTCTGTTTGCTTTTTATCTTCCCTGCTGATTGAAACATAAAGCAGTAACATGAAATTAACAGTCTTTGTGTAAAGTCAACTGTTCTCTGTTGAGATCCTGCTTGCTGTGGGGAGAGAGGAATATAGCAGCACATTTGGGAGAAAGAAGAATGGAAAAAGGAGTGTCTGAGGAAAGAGTAAGCAGCAGATAGAGCAAGGAGGAGTAGAAATGAGGGGGAAATAAGGGAGCCGCCAACTGGAGGTGGGGTGGAATCTTCCAGCATGGGATAAAAGAGCAAGCAAAGAAAAGAAAATGGAAAAGTGGTAAATAACTGTGGTGAATGTTTGAAGGGAATGGGAATATAGAAGTGAACTCTGATCTGAATGGAGACCTGCCAGAACAGTGGCAGCAGAAACTGTTGTCTGAGTTTTTGCAGCTGCAAACACACTAATTGGGAGGAAAAAATACTGCGCTTAGTGTTGTGAAGGCGGCCTTGGCTTTCCAAGAAAAAGCACCCAACAAAAGTCCCCGCTTGAATTTTAATATTTTATCATACATATATTTCAAATAGATTAGTTTTTAGGTACAATGGTTTTCACAATAAACTTTAATCAAATCCAAATGTCATCCATTACTGAATATTGTTGTCTTTTATGTATTAACTTAAAAGATACCTCTCAATGGCAGTGATGCTTCTAAGTTTTATACTCTCTTGTATTCTGATCCCATGCAGGTGTGCCAGTGCACTCATTGGTATTATAAACAAAACAATCTTTGTGCGTAAACCAGTTTTCCTGGAAAACCAGCGTATAGTGTCAGTTTGTTCTTAAAAAAAGAAGGCAACAGCCTCATTTTCCTGGTTGCGCTTTAGAAAAAGTGCAGCAACAGGTTGTACAACTGAACTGTGGATTCTCCCCTTTGTGTAGCTGAGGGAAGAGGGGCTGGGAGTTCCGCAAGAGTCTCTGTGTTCTCTGACCCTTTGCAACAGGGACCAGCTGCTTCCCAAGTGCATCGGTGTGGAAACCGAAATTGGAGAAGGGAAAGCAACAAACTCAGTTCAAAACCAAGAGAAGAGGCCATTGCAGGATGCTCGGTAGCATCAGCTCGGAGCACAGATGCTGGCATGAGGGCAGATTCTCCTCCTGTTTCTCCCTGCTTTTTTCTCCAGTCACAGGGAAGGGAGTGGGAATGGCAGTTTGTCCGTGGTACATTGTGGCACGTAGTTTAGGAAGGGTCGTAGACCACTGCACTATCGGGGAGAAAGAGAGAAGGGCAGTCGAAGTACAGGCTGATCAAGTAAAAGAGGAAGGCAATGTTATTGATGCTGTAGAAGGAAAATAAGGTGGGTTTTTTTGGGTTTGGGTTTTTTTTTTGAGTTTTTTTTTTTTGGTCAGAGGAGTGTTTTAATTAAGAAAAAAAAAACTTGAGGCACTGAAAAACTACAAGAAACACAGTGTGGAGGGGTTGAGGAGGCATTGAAAGAAAAGTGCCATTATCTCTAGTTATGCCCTTTAGATATAATGTTGTCCTGCTGTTCCTTTCCCCTTCTTCAGAGTGGAGGGGTGGCTGAGGAGAGGGTGATGTCAGGATGGCCATCCATTTTATTTCACTTGTTTTGCCAAAGCCTGCTTAACTTCTGCTTCCAATTATTGTACTGATTCAAGCATTCATATGTGTTTGCTAACACCATAAATAATGGACTGCTTAATCTTATTAAGAGGTTCAGAAGTGCATGCAGTACAAAATTTAGTTTGTTTGAACTAATGATTTTTACAGTAGGATATTACCATATATTACCATTACCATATATACTTCCCCCCCATTCTTTTTCCCCTTTATTCTGGTCTAGGAGTTCTGTGAGCTCAAGACTTTCAATATCTAGAAGAATTAATGTTTTAGTTGAAATACATGTTCAGCTCTGAGGGTCAGTGGTGTACTTGATCTTGTGTGAGAACTTTATGTGGATGTTTGTGTACTGAAATTACAAAGCTAAAAAAGCCTTTCTTCTCACTTTGGGATGGGACTTTATATGCAGATAGCCTGCTCTGAAGTGAATTGAAGCAAAACACAAGCTTTGAAAGACAATTAAGCAGTTGAATTTTGAGGGTTTTAGGGAATATTGTGGCAACGTTTGGATTTGCAAACGTGGAGGCTAGCTGGGTAGCAATCATGAACTTTGAAAAGTTCATGTCTTGAAAGTGATGTTTTTGTAGTCTGTGCAAATCTATGGTAATGTTCTTGTTTTAAGTGGGGAGTAACATAATCGGTTTCATAATACTCAGTGCAGAGCTTCATTAATACTTTATTATTTTTTGGTTAGAGAAATCAACTGGGATGCCTCCTAAACTTCATAGCATTTATTCCTATTCAGCATTTAAATTGATTGGTGATAATTTAGCTTTGCTATTTTTTTTAAAAAGAAAAACCTCTAGTACTATACTCCACACGTTTTCGCAGTCAGTAAGTATGCAGATAAAGTTCTTTCTATTCCACTTAGCACAATTTGAAATTATCAGCAAGTTAAGTATATTCAACTGCTTATCTACAGAGAGGCATGTAGGACTCCAATTAAGTTTACATGGATAAATGCAGATTTGTGTTTGCAGACGTCAAGATGACAGAAGCTTAATACTGTAAAAAGGCTAATCAACACTGAATATGTTTAGTGTCAGTAAATATTTATAGTGAAAACATTGCCTATGGTTTTGTGCCTTGGCATTCCAAGTTCTGATTTTTAGTGAGTATAAATGTGGTGTGATATCCTATTTATAAACCTCCTATAAAATTTTTGTTTTCTATAAAATTACTTTTATTGTCTTTTTCTTCTTTGTGTTTTCTTGGGAAGAAAGAGTAGGAGTTAGGTTACAGCTTGTTAAGTTAATAAAAAATCTGGTATATTTGGCAAGTTTTTAAGGCAGATGTAATCCAGAGGATGAGGAAGGGAAGGAGGCGAGATAATGTGATGTGCAGTATGGGCAGTTATTTCCTCTGATTATAATTTTATTTTTTTAATGAGAGATTCTTCAAGTAGTGGTTACTAATCACCTCTGGTCAGCAGTGTAATTGTTTGGTGTGCTCATGTATTCATTAGGCAATAACTACAGTTTAACTGGAAAATTAATTGGACCTCAGGAATACGTGTTTGCTTTATATAAAACACATAAATATATAATTTTTAAAAATGTCATTAAATCTCCAGATGTTAATTGCTAGTCTGCTCTCTTTTACAAATGTATTCTGGAAAGTAGTGTGTCAAAATTGAAATCAAAGAAGTACATCTTAAACTGAGCTACTATTGATGTAATATTGTATGAAGAATACAGCCAGGTGAATAAAAAAATAAGAGGTACAAGGAACATTGTTTATTATTTTTTATTATATTTTGACTTAGAGAAATGAAGAATACAATTGTAACTGTGGTTCTGCATCAGTCTTAACAGTGTACAAAAAATGATGCTGAAGTGAAATTTTGTTTTCTGGAGGGGAAATAAATTGATATAGTTGAGGATTTTGTTTGTTTGTTGGAAATGTCATGGCTTGTCAGGTTAACAAATGTGATTTTGTTCCTGGCGGACTACAGACCTGGTCAAGAAAAAGAAAAATTCCCTGAAAACCACTGCAACATAAATACAATATACTTCAGTTTAGTGTCTAACTTTGCATGAAATAAGCACTGCCTGTTAGCCTCTGTTTGATCCTGTGAGAGTGTGGGGCTAATGTCTGGCCAGTGTTTTGGAAGCAGCAGGTAGTCAGGAGCAAGCTGCTCTAGGGGTCCATATTTCTGTAGCCTAGCAGTTACTCACACACAGATGGAGACCTTATGAACTTTGACAGAGGTCACGCTAAATTGCAAATCTAAAACTTCTAGACTTCTGAAGGATTACACTGATACTTTTTTTTTTTTAAAGCCATGGTATTGGGAACATTACTAAAGATGTTAACTCAGTTTTGAAAAGTAGATCAGCCACACAGTCATTGCTCACATAATGATCATGAAGACTGATAAAGATAGCCTTTCATGATACTTTAAAAGGAAACTGTTGCATATTAAAATTTTAATTTACATATGTAAAATATGTATGTGATATTGCTTCCCAAACGCCTAGGCTTGTCTGCTCTATTGAACTTGTTAGAGGAATTTTGGAGCTTAAAGCATTGCAGAAGCCTCTGATTTTCCTGATGTGTATGAGTTGGAAATAATTAAGATACTCATAGTATTTTTTTTGATTTCAGGTCTTTTGGGGCAGTCAGTTGAAACACCAAGCTCTCTGTCAGCTGTCATCAGCCATCATCTCACCAGGGATCTTATAGCAGTTTAGGAAAGAAAAACATGAGATGATCTGGTTACACATTGTAGTGTGTTTAAATCCTGGATTCAGTCAAAGTCGGGGAGCATTGAAGAGCTCCTCTTTTGTCTTCTAATTATAGTCCTGAAGCTGTACTTGATAGATGAAAATATCTGTGATATTTCAACTTACTATTTAAATGGGCAAATGCAGGGGGATTTTGCAGTAGCCAGAGAAGGACTTTGTTTGTTTCCAAGATATAGTCATTTAACATAAGATTTTTTTTAGATTTTTTGTTTGTTTGTTTAGTGGAGATGCAATGTGAGTTTCATTCAGTGTTTATGACATCAGGGTCCATGAATGACTATCTAGGTCACAGACAGCAAGGAGGCTAATCCTCTTCTAATCAAATGGTCGAATTTTTATCTTGTCACCATTGAACTGATTGTGTAATGTGCTACTTAATGGCTCATGAACTAATCTTTAAAGCTATGACTTCATGATTCAGTGAGGCTGAGTCTGACTCTGTTGAAAGTGGTTTCAGTGACGGCCACACAGAGAGCTTGAAAATTCACACCAGCAGCAGACTGTAGGGGAAAAAAAGCTTTAAAACTGTTTGAACTGGTCTGCATATAAAATAACAAGAATGTTATTTGTGCTTCTAAACTGGAAAAACACAAAGGGAGAAGGTGGGAGTGCAAAAGACTCTCCTTCTGTAGCCCCAGCAATTTGCAGTTGCTGTATTGCTAGTGTCTTTGCTTTGGTGAGATTCTTGGTAGGGGAAAAAAATCCAAGTAGCTTAATTTGCAGTTGAGAGACCTGATTTTGCAATGAATTCTTATTCAAGTTATTTTAAACTAGAGCTATTAGAAAAAAACTGCAAATAACTTTAAGACTCATGTCCTCACTGTATTAATCATAGTAACTTGTAAGTAAATGTACCTAAATTTAAAGTTCAGAATCTTGTGCTTTGCAAGAGTTATGGATGCACAGACAAATTTTTACAAGATAAACTAGTTTGTGATGTGCTCTGCATTTTATACTTCATGGTGTGCACTTAATGCCAAAGTTCATGTGACCTGGCAAATGCGATGTGATTTGGAGCTGCCTGTCCCTCTGACGCTGAGAGGAAAGAATGTGAATTACTTTGGATTTCCTGAAGAGTGAAAATGTGCTCACCCCGAGGTTGGATAACCTCTTTCCTATAGCAGCTTCCTCATTTATCTATACCTGGAATAGATGCAACAGCTGCATAAATTTACAGTTTATGCTCCTGATTTGCATGTCTATTTCAGCTTATCTTAAGCAATATTAAAGTTTATGAGGCAGTGTTACTCCCTAGTCATGTTGGGATCGAACTGTCTTGGTCTTCAAATTTCTGTTACAGTCTCTTTCTAAAATCGAGAAGAGAGTTGAGATAAAGATAGTGTTTTTTCTCTTAAACTTTCCTTTCCAGAGATGACCTGTGTGCTACTCTCAAAAGACAAAGTGTCTTCTCTTTGAAAATTGTTTAGAGTGCAGTAGGCAGAAGAGAATTTAAATTATTATCTGGGGATTTATTTCTCAGGGATTTTTTTGCACCTCCTTTCCTCTCCCACCTCCTATGAAGACTTCTTTGTATCTAATATTTCAGTGAAATGACTTTTAATGACCATCATATTCAGTGCTAAACTGCAAGGGCTTCTGGCAAAGTGCAGTTTAGCATTAAGTTACTAACTTGGTTCCACTGCCACGTTAAATTGGAGGAAGAATAAAGCTTGAGGAATTTCAGAAAGTCATCTAGTCCCACTGCCTGAACTGAGGCATACCAACTTATATCTGCATCCTGACAGGCATTTCTTTAACCTGTTTTTAAACGTTTTCACTGACTCCAGAATCTTTCCCTAGCCAATCTTTTTCCAGGGTTAACTATCCTTAGTACGTATCTTGTGCTGACATCTACTCCTGATTATTTTTTTTCCAGCCTACATGGGAAATGGGATACGGTTTAGTCTTGTCCTCTCTGAGAAGACAGGTTAATCTGTGAGAAAGGGGCAGAGGACTTTGTGTTGTGTGCAAGTACTGGACTGACACTGGCAGCATCCTTTGAGCTGTGTAGATTTAGATTACATTTGTTAGAAGTTGTCTTTCTTTGTTGGCACAAAAAGTAGGGAAAAGAAGGGAAAGAAAAACTTGAAAAAAAGAGAGGAGGCAGGCTGTGAAGTGGAAAGAAAGGAAATGAAGAAATTCAGAAAAAAGTATAGTAAAAGAATTGAAGTACAAAGGTGGCTGTAAGGGCTCGATAAGTAATTTTTTAATTAAGGAAATGGGGGGGGAGCTTTTTGCCTAACAGGGTCATGAAATGGTGCTAAAGGAGAAATGAGGCATTCGATAAAAGAATTGGCCAGGCAAAGTTGGATCAAGGTGTATACAGACCAAGCAATAGATTTCTTTGATTTGTAAGTTGCACAGGAGTTTCTTATGACTTACAAATGATAAAAATATTATAAAATTATGTATAAGTGATAAAACTTTGTACTTTCTTTCATTCCTGTGATTGGAGTATGACATGGCGCGTATCTTCCACAGGAATGTGTGTATGTAAAGTGGCAGGATGACAAGGTGAACCAGGGTTCACTGGAATTGCACTGACACTTATGGTCATGACTAATCTGTCATTTCAAGGAGATGGCTCTGGTCTTGCCTATATCGGCTAGGACTGAACCGAAAGTCTCTTGGTTGTGCTTGCTGTCATTGGCTTAACTAGATGTTTGGGTTAGGCTTGGTGAGGTGAAAGTTTGGAAGGTTTACTTAATTAAACTGAGTGTTTTAGGAGGGTATCTTGAGGCAGAAGTGGAACAAACCTGGTACATCTGCATTGATTACATCAGTTCTATGATGAGATCTTGGGTTTTAATAAGCTGTTTCCTACTGTAATTTGTGATTAATATGTTTACCTGATTTTGCATTGATTTTTTTTGTTTTCAGGTGTGGCTCACAATATTTCTTTACTGCGAGAAGTGATCATCCATCCACGCTTTGTTCAAGGAGACATCAGCACTAAATTCCTTCCTGAAGTCTATCCTGATGGTTTTAAAGGTTTGTTCCATTTGGGAATGTTTCTTTTTTTTTCTTGAGAGGTGTTGTTGTTTCTGATTATTATTCCTTTACATTTATAGACTGACAGGTTCTCCAATCAGTCTTTACTATTTTTTCCCTCAAATTTATCTGTGCATACATGCAATTAAGAATTTTTAAAGAATGCATAATATAATTGAAACAGTTAATTTACTTTCAAGAAGGCAAAATACATACTTGTAGTGACAAAATAGTAAATGAAGTACATCCACAGTCAAGAAAAACGATTTGTAGGTGATATGAAATAAGTAAAATAAATGTCGATTCAATGCTACCATGCTATTACGCTTCATTATAGACAGTGCTGCTACTATTAACTGATGATAAGATTTCTCTTAACACTATTGCTTCTCCAGTGAGTTTGTGCTGCATCTTTAGAAATTGCTTTTTGGTACCCTTTGTATTCACTGTAGCATTGTCTGGAGGATCTGGCATTTTATCAGTGTTTCAGTAACCTGGTCTTAATACTCATTACACACAGTAATTAATGGGCATCACCTTGAAATTAACTCATACACTAGGTTAACATAAACACATAGGCAAATGTTTCTTTGTAAGAACTGCATTGCAGAAATGTGTAACAACAGTTGGTAGAGAAATGTAAGTAAACAGATAGATTGCTTTTCTTTCACAAGGATCAAATTTTAAAAGGTTGTCTTCTCTCTCAGCCAGTCTGCTGTAGATGCTTTCTTGACCAGTGTGGTTAGAGAGTCAGTCCTTCTACACAGACCTCACACCTCAGTTGACATTCATCAGGCAGAACCTCTTCCTTTAAAAAAAAAAAAAAAAAAAAAATAGACAGTGTTTATAGCTCATCATTCATGGGTCCTTTATGAATCCCATGGAGATTCCTTTCTCCCCCATTCATCATTAATCCAGTGTGGCAGAATCCTCATCCCACTTTGGAGATGAGACTGCCAGATTGGCAGTCACTGGACATGACTGGCATCTTGCCAAAATCTGGTCTCATTAAGGAGCAGAACAGATTTTCCTTACCTCAGGACTCAGTGTGTGAGTTTGGTGCAAAGAATATTCATCCACAGAACTACTTGATATCATGATGTAACTGGCAACTCTGTGTGCTACAGTCCTACACGTGAGATTAATGCATCCAGCTTGTTATTGGCTCTGGAGTGTGACTAAAGCAATAGGATTTAGTCACCTTGGGTGGCAGTAAGGTTGTGATGATGGAGCTCAAATGTTCCTTTGTCTTCTTTGCTAAGGTGTACTTAACTAATCTTTAGGTAACTCAGCTGGCTTTCATCTGGTATAGACTTGAGGGTACTCTGATCTGCTCTGAAGCGCTGATAAGCTGGTCTGTCTCCCTTCCCTGACACTTTAATACAGAATCTCATGTCCTGTCTCTTGGATGGTTCTGGGATTTTTCAGTCCTTTACCTGAGTGGGTTCAGTGTCCTAAACCACCATAAAACTGCATTTTTTTTTTTTGGTTCCTGTTTTTGTTGGGGTAGTTTTTTGAGAGTTCTTGGGTTGACTTGGCTAATGAAGGAATCTGGTGAACTTCGGCAGATACGCAAAGTGAGTGGCAGGCTAAGAATGGGGAGAAGGTAATGGAGGAGAAAGGCAAGGATACAAGATGTTAGATAGGTTTATACCATGTTGTGAAAAGGCAGCCTCACCTCGCACACATCTGGGAACAATAAAAACATAAACCATTCTACCCTTGTTTGTGGTAATGTATCTGGTGGGGCCCTGGGTTGCTTGTGAGAAGCTGGGACAGGTTTTGCTGACTCAGGAGGAGACCTCTTGCTCTGCCATGAAAAGGCACTCTTGTCTTTTGTTCTTTTATTCTTGTTTTAATATTTTATATTGGAATGTTAACCTCTATGTAATCAGTTAATTACTTGTTGGTCCACAAATTGCAGGATGACAAGAAATTTGTTTTGGGGTCATTTGACTTGAAATGTATATGCACATATTTGTGTGCACATACACACTGATGCAAATGGCTGATTACTGTCGCAGTCTGAGGTAAACAGTAATATTGTATTAACAAGGTCTTAAAGATAAGCTCTTGCTCTAGACACCAGAAGACACAAGAAGAGATATTGTGACAGTTCGTAATAAAAAATAATGAATAGCACACATGAAATGACTAGACCCTGTTCTGCTGTATGAAGAGTCTTGCTTTCCTTCCATACATCAAATGCAAGCATACATTAGCCTTCTTAATGATAAAAAAATGCAGATATCATTATTACAAAGAATTTGTATTTCAAGTCAAGAGTACTGATTCAAAGCTCACTGAAGTAATTGAGAGCCCTTTTAATGATGTAGTTTGCTCTGGATCAGACCCTTCTGGCTTAAAAAAAATAATCGGTGAGTTGAATTAGAGGATAATTTTTTAAGTACATACTGAAAAATGTATCTGCAAATGCAAAGGCTCTAATGGGAACTGCTGAAGGCAAGCAAGAGTGGTGGGCGGAAGCTCAGCAAGAGAAACAAAGGCAAATTAACTTATGTGATACAAGTACTCTACTCACTTCAACTAACTTTTTAATATAAATACCCAGGGTAAACTTTGCTAGGAGGATTTGAAAATTAGGTAGCTTCATATATCTTAATATTTATAAAAGACATGTAGCTTTAAAAAAGATCTGGGATAATCTGAAAAATTAGCGCAATGTGTAGCCAAAGTGGATTTGGAAATACCTAGAAACATGTGCTGCTGTTAACGTAGGAATCCATACCAGAAGTGTTTTAAGTTTGGAAGACTTGAGAGAAAAAAATGTCAATGAGGATGCGTGCTATATTAATGCTTGAGCACAATCCAGTGTGTTTCTTTTATAAACTACACAATTGCTGCTGTTGGCTTACATTGATGGTAAGTAATGAATGTCAGCTGTGTTCTTTCTGGTGACTGCATGAAGTACTGGCCCATTTCTTAATGTGCATTTTTCTTCAAATATAAATACTAACTTTAGTCTTACTTAAGAGTAAAGTAAGAGATGCTTTATTTTCCAGCCTCATTTTCAGGGGTTTCATTACAAGTCCTTTATTAGAAGGCTTCTACTATAAGTTAAGAAAAAATTAATCATTAGAAAGAACTTGGCAGCTTTTCCATTAACCTGTGATGCCCACTTCAAATTACATCTAGAATGGGAATGTTTAGTAATTTTCATGATTAGCGTTTAACTCTTTTTCTTCCCTTCTTTAAATAAGCATTCATTAACTAAACCAATTTGTTTATTGCAAGTTATTTTAAAATATTGCTGTGCTGAAAGTAACTTTGCGCGGGGTGTGGTTAGTGTGGGAAAACAGCTGCTGCCATACCCTTTTGTTGTCTGTACGAGGGATGGACGGCTAGAATGCTAGCTGGCAGTGGGTCAGCTGGAGCGGCTTATTGCTCTTAAGCACACATGCATGTTTGGGAGGAATGTGGATCTGAGGGTGCATGCAGCAACCCTAATTAAGTCAGGTGACACAAATACATCTGTCTTGGAGTGGCCTCCAAGCACTTTGCTCACAGAATAAAAATGTTTGCCAAGCATAGAGAGTAGCCCGTACTACTAGATGAGAGTATTGTCAGATGAGCTGTTCTTCTACAGCTTCCAAGCAGCCTGGGATGTCTCTGTACTTCCTAGCCAGCCTGGTGAGAAAGGAATATACTATCTATTATCCCTATTTTGTAGGCAAAGGACACATCTCTATTTTCACAAAATTCCAAGAGGAGTCTTTGACAAAGAACAAATTAAACTCCAGGATCCTTAGGTTAGTATCCTAAGATTAGTATCGTGTTCATTGGATCAGTCTTTGTGGTTTGAAACAGACTGTTTCACAGTTAAGTTTTTCCTGGGCATCTGTTTTCATACTGAGATTTTTTTTTTCAGTGGTCCACTTTTCCTGGTTATTAAATGATGACACAAGTATTTGAGCTGTGGTTTGAACCCAGCTGGTAACAAAGCACCACGCAGCTGCTTGCTTACTCCTCACCCCGGCTCCGGTGGGATGAGGTGAAAATATAAGGAAAAGCTTGTGGATCAGTTGAGACAAGGACTGGGAGGGATCACTCCCCACTAATGGTCACGGGCAAAAGACACATTCAACTTGGGGAAGAAACAAAATCAATATAATTTACTACCAATCAAACCAAAACAAGGATAATGGGAAGTAAACCCAAAACTTAGCACACTTTCGCCCTACCTCCTCCCTCCTTCCCGCCTCAACCCCACTCCCGGTTCTCTCTCCCTCCTCCCCCTGCGGGGTCGGGGTCGGTTCCTCACACACCTTGTCTCTGCCGAGCCTTCCTCCTCAGGGGGAGCACTCCGCACTCCTCCCCTGCTCCGCCGGGGGGGGGCCTCC
>JANZLQ010000008.1:4147287-4169497 GCA_026212715.1 Elanus axillaris | reverse complement strand
GGCGCTGCCGCCCTCGCTGAGGGGCTCGGCCCGGGCCAGAGGCGGGTCCGGCTTGGAGCCGGGGAAGCTTCCAGAAGGTTCTCACAGGAGCCGGCCCTGCGGCCCCTCCCTCACTACCAAAACCCCACCACACAAACCCAAAACAGCTTGGTCAGTCACTTTTGGAAAGATACCCTGCACAAATGAGAAATGGGGCATTTTCCAAGAGGTTATCACAGAGTTCATACCAAAACACAGGGGAAAAAAGGAAGAAGAATCCTTTACTTCCCCTCTTCTAGCATGTTTACTTAATTTGGATGGTGAGGAAGAGCAGTTCTCATGGAAAACCCTTTATGTTAACTAATTTCTAATAGAGAAAGGAAGAAAGAGGAAGCACCTCTGTCTCCTGCAGTTGTGTATTGGCTCCAGAGACTGTGTGTGAGGTTAGGGCTTTTAGGTACACTGTGTTTTTCATAATTATATGGGTTGGTGGAAATGATTAATCCACTTTACTCAATACTTACTAAACCACCTCTAGCATACTGTGTCCGGTTTTAACCCCCTCACGCATATAAGAAGGATGCCAATAAACTTGAGTAAGTCTAGTGAAGAGCCACCGGGGGGTGGTAGGGTTGGAGCAGAGGACTTGTGAGGAGTGGCTGGGAGAACAAGGCTTGTTTAGCTTGGAAATAAGAAAGCTTAGGGTGGGCCTTATGGCAGCTGTCTTGTACCTCTGAGGGGGCTTCCAAGAAGATGAAGCCAGGCTCTTCAGTGAGTTGCACAGCAGCAGAGCAAGATAGTGGTCATAAATTGGAGATACTCAAAACCTGACTATACAAACCTCTGAGCAACCTGGTCTGAATTTGGTGTTAAGATTGCTTGGTGGGGTGGGGAGGTGCACTGACTAAACTAAAGACCTCCCAAGGACCCTTCAATCTCAGTCATTCCATGATTCTGTTATGAACGAAAGTGCTTTTTAGGTGAATTGGGACTGTAGATATGACTTTTAAATTTAAGTCTGGAGACTTTTCTTGTTAGTTGGTGGGAGGATTGCAGCTTCCCCTGGCTATGCTAGTGTTAGAAGGAAGGGAGAGGGTGGTTGCTGTTAATTCTATTTGTCTTCTCCACACTGGAATCTAATCTTTGTCTTCATTTTACGAAGCTACTGGATTATAAAAATTGACTTGACATCTTACTTGACTTTCTTCTTTCTGGCAGGTGAAGCCAAGAAACATTTCTTGGACTGTCACTAATCCCTTTAGAATTCAAAACAGAGGTCTCCTTTCTCTATGCTGTAGCATCCATCTTACAAGTTATCATGAGCTCTCTGAGAGACATGCTTCTTCACTATTCTGAATGCTTTGACATGGCATATGCCGACAATATTGTCTGTCTTTTACCATGACTGGGTGGAGCAAATCTCTGCTGTACTTCAGAAGAAATTAAACCCTTTAATAACATCCAACTTTTGTATTCTGCCTCAGTCTACTTGGTATACATGCCGTCTGTAATGGTCAACTTCAAAATCCATTGGGGAAAAACTCAAGCCAAAAGAGAACCTAAGAATGATATAAACATTGCCTACATTGGTATGGATCTGAATTATGCATTGCACTTTCTATCTTACCCATTTTGCTTTAAATTTTTGTTCTTTCCAATAAGAAAACAGTCACTTTTCAAGTATTAAGTAACAGACTGGGGTGCATAACCAGGGCTTGTTTGTTTTGTTTGGGTTTTTTCCGGTAATTGATAGTAGGAAACGCATTTCTAGGACAAAATGCAAATGAGGCTGTTATTGGAAAAATGACCTTTTATGTAATTTAATTTGAAGTTGGTTATGTAAAGTAATTGCATGAACCTTTTTGACTCAGCTTGGGGGATACTGGGATAATATTGATTTAAGCAATCATAACATCAGGGAAATGAGAGAGATACTTTTTCCCTGTCTTCCTTCCGAACAGGGTTCTGTCATTTAGTACTAACAGAAGCGTGCGGTCTAGTTTTAAATAATATGAACAACAGTGCTTCCACTCCTTTAGTTGTGACTTAATTTTATAGCCATGAATCCTGTTTTACGTTCACCTTATATAATTCATCTCAGTGATGATAGTGATAATGCAGAAGTATATCCCAGGTTGAGCAGAGAGATTTGGGAGCTGGTTTACATTTTACAGTGGAGATGAAATCTCTGTGTAGCCCAGGAGTCTGCAGTGATGACAGTAGGAAAGAGCTATGGCAGAACTTCCCACGTTGTAAGCTGGGGAACCTTTGCTACTTACTAATTTCACTCTCTATCAAGTCAGCACTTGGACAAATGCCCCAGAGGTAGCTATGTTACTTTTCAGATCGATCTTCTGGGTGGTGAATGTGAAACACTGTGTTGTTATATCTTTATCGATGATGAATATTAACTTGTATCTCAAGACACCCAATTGAAGTCCTGAGGAGTGGCTTCTAAAGTAAAATAATACTTGAAGTGAAACAAAGGTATCGCTATCAGAAACGTTTGTGTATTTCCAAATACAGTAATGTAATTGAATGCTTAACTTCAAAACTATTTAAAATTATGCTGAGCATAGCAGAAGGCAAGGGAAATGGGGCTGGAGTTCAGAGAACTAAGGCAGTACTGACAGCAGTCAGTCTTGTGTAATAAAGGTAAATTGCCATCCTTAGGAAGCAGCCTTTAATCAAGCTCTTGAGGTATGCCTCCAAAGTTATGCTAAATACAAACTGTGGTAGGATTGTATATTTACTGCCAAAGACCAAAACCTAATATTGGTATGTTAACAGTTTATATTATCTCCCAGAAATCCCACATTGGATACTACAGTCATGATGCGTTTTCTGCTTGCCACATCTGTGCAGCAACTAATGCAAATAGTGACAAAGAGAGAAAGCAGATAAATATTTTTTTTCATGTTTGTGATAATGAGGTGGTGAATGTAACTCTTGATCAGTTGTTAACCTGTTTCAAATTATTGACCTTTGTTCACTGTTTGGAGTTTGATTTTTATTGAAGATACAGGAGAAAATAGTTTTTGCAGCACAGCAAGTGCAAAAGCAGTTATTGATTTCATCCAAGATGAAGGTCATGCAATAAAACCTTCAAACTGGGATCTTTCTAGTTTTACCTTGTTCCTTTATATAAGTTGATACCACCAGTGTGTGTTGGAGCAGGTGGGAACATGCAGTTTTGGTCACTTGGACTTGTCATGGGTGTTAGGCAGGGTGACTGAAAAGTAAAGGTTTTAGGATAGATTGCTGATGTATCTTTAGCTGAGACATCTAAACAAATAATTTTAGATACAGCATTTTGGAAAAATGATCTCAGAGCTTCTTCACTGTGTGTAAACAATTGGAAAATTGGCACATATAAGAGCCAGATAGTTGATGTCATTGCATTGTATATTTATTTAAGGCTTATATATACACGTATGTGTGTGTATATATGCACAAATAGTACAGAAGTTCAGCATTTTTGGACTTTCACTTTGCAGTCACTTTTACTAGTAACTGGCAAAGGAAGGATCAAGTTCATTTCTCAAGCCAGTTCCTCAACCTTTCAGCATTTGTATTTCTGCATGCATTTGTTCAACTGAAGAGTTCCCATTTCAAGGCAGATAAAAAATAATAAATACTGAGCAAAGGAAGTTGCAGTAATCTTTAGCCAGAATATGTTAATGTGGACTAAATTAAAAATAGATTGATGCAGATTTGCTGGCTTTTGTTATTTTTAAATTTACATTTTTTGGCCTGTGACAGCTCCTTTTTTACTGTTGGCTGGAACTGGAACTGTAATGAATGTGTTTCCATCACCACGGCATGATTACACTGCTGAGGTGGACTCCAAGCAGCCTCTTTACCTATTCATATTTAATATGCCCAGTGGAGTGATGGGTCCTGTGCAGAAGATGTCCTGTTTTGAAATTGTGCACTTATTACTGTGAAGTCTGCTCCAGTCCTCTTCAGAGGCCTCCATTCGAGGTTTTCTTGAGGATTGTATTAGTCTTATTTTATGCTGCTGATAGAAATTGTCACTTGCTAGTGACCAGTACTGGGGCATATGAATTAACATTACATGCAGTAGTGCTGAGGTGATGGGGGAGTGGAGATGTAGAATGGAGCTGAGTAACTGTTTATCTGCTGCTGGACTGGAAGCGAACGTGACACACACACACACACACACACCCCCCCGGATAGAGTTGCTCAGGGACATACAACCTTCTAAACCCCTTCCCCTCCCTCTTCCCCCATCCCTTCATGTGGACCCCATACTTGCCATAGATGATGGCATTGGCTGTGATACATACACATAAAGCACTTTTGAGAGCTGTGTTGTAACTGAGTTCAGCTAAGTCTTTCAGTCTTAACCTTTATCTTTTTTTAACTTTATTTATTGTGTTATCCTCCCCCATGGCTTTTGAAACACTCTTGCTTTCATCTGTGCAAAAATCCGTCTCCTAAGGATAGTTTGCCTCTTTTTCTCTGTGACAATTCAGCTTTGCACTTCTTGTCCTCTTCTACATCATCTTTAACTTCCTGCTGCTGCTGTATGGACTGAGTATTTTACTTGTCCTTTTGCTCCTTCTCACATCAGTTCTGACTGTTCTACTCTTCTGATGACACCAGTCTTGGCCACCTATTTGCTAGCTTTTCATACCAAATCTGTGTTGTGGGGTTTCTGACCTAAAGATGGGGAGAGCAGAGTTCTGTCACTGTGCTCTGTCTTTTAGCCTGCTGAATGGACAATTGAATTTCTCATTAACCTTCACTTTCTGGAACAAGACCACGTTGGGAGAAAACCTGCTTCCAGTCACCCTGGTTTGCGCCTTTTTGTCCAAACCTTTATTAGCTTGCCTGCCTTCAGATTGTAGGCTACTTTGAGCCATTTTTCTGCTAATGAAGTGCCAGACATGACTTTGACTCTATTAGTTGCAAACTAATGATTACACAAATGGCACTAAATGACCCAGGGCTGACAAGTAGTTTTATCCCCATTTATTTCTGGGGTTTATAGTGTTGCGTTATCCCTTTTGCTTGGAAGATCTGTAGCCTTTGCAAGGTAAAGTACTGAGAAAGAATGCTCTATATTTTGAGTAAGTTCTAATGTACAGATGGATTCCTTACCAGCATGAGGCACAATATGTCAACCAGTGACATTTCAGTAACGAAAACAAGATGCTGCAGCATCGTTCAGTTTTTTTTCTTTCAGTTGTCAAATTGTTTTTAACAGAGATACCAGTGTTAGCAGTGGGGCTGGTCTGTATGAAAACATGCAATTTAAACTCTGAAACTCAGAGCGTCTGCTGTGCTAAGCTTCATCTTAATTTAGAGGGAAAAATGTAGGTTTCATGTGTAAGGACTGAGCAGTGTGGTCACTGGTAGTTGTTACTTTCTGTATCTGTGGTACTTAATTTTATTCTTTTTTTTTAACTGCTTTCTGAAAACTAGGACACAAGTTGACAGATCTTGAACGAAGAGAACTACTGGCAACAGCAGCATCTTTGTATGTGGCTGAACAACTGAGATCACAGCGATTTCTAGGGACTCCAAGGTAAGTTTGTTTCTAGGAACTCAGATGTGCTGATGCATTTTGTTAACGGCATCTTCTCATGCATGAGAGACAGTGGTGAGAAACTGCATGGTTTCTTAATATAGTCTGTTTTTTCTAAATTCAAATGAGTTGTGGCTTACATTTCCCTACTCACACAAGTCATACATGATTATTTTTATTCTACATAT
Source organism: Elanus axillaris (assembly GCA_026212715.1). Taxonomy (NCBI): domain Eukaryota; kingdom Metazoa; phylum Chordata; class Aves; order Accipitriformes; family Accipitridae; genus Elanus; species Elanus axillaris. The sequence continues at coordinate 4,163,776 of JANZLQ010000008.1, read as the reverse complement.
TAGCAAACTAATAGGCGCAAAAATGTGTTACAAGCCAGTACGGTAATTAATGCACATCAGGAGTTTCATTAATGCAAAATGTTGCTGCATTAGTAACTAACCATAAATTGAGCATCACAAATTTCCCATGTGCCCATTTGAAGCGATCTAAGCACTTCGGTATAATATGAATATTCAGCTACAGAGCTTTAAAATATTGTGGATTCATGAGTAATTTGCTACCTTCAAGAAGAACCTTAATAGTTTAGGGTCTAGCTCTGAAAACACTTCTGACTGGTAAATGCTGGAAGAGTCAGCACCTTGCTTTAAGTATGTTTTTTGGTGTTCTTGTTTCCCCACTCCCTCATTCTTTTGGATAGTAGCTGTTAGTAACGTAGGTAGTACTGTTAATTGGCTAGCCATTGCAGTAGCTTGTGTCAAAATACTAACTCACTTCTTTGGCTTTTTGGAAGAATATGCTTCTTTCCTCTAGTGTGTTTTGAGCTTTTGTTGTCCTCTGGCCCATCATTGTCAATGCCTTGAGACCTTCTGTTAGAACAATTGAATTTGTGAAACTTGCTTGGGTAGTTGGTGTTTGCAATGGTTGCATACAGTGAATCCTAACTTCAGCATGACTCTTTCTTCTTGTCTCACGTTCTTTAATGTAGTTGCGTGTGTGTGTTTGTGTGAGAGGGAAATCAGAATGCAGGACAGACGTTATTCACATTCCATGCCAGTGGTTTGACAGTATATTCTATTACTGATTTTACAGTGGTCAGGAATAAATCAAATGTGGTTTCAAGAAGTCTTTATTTTTATTTGTACCCACAAAGATAAATAGTACCATATGGTGTTAAAAAAAAGAAAAAAAGAAGGAAAAAAAAAAAAGGGAGACTTAGGGCGAACGTAACGGCTTTGTAATATATAGCATATGTAGGGCTAGGTCATTGCTTGCCTTATGCACCTATAGGGGAAAATAAAGCACCTCTTTATTTCCTTCCACGAGTTATATCTTCCATACCAAATGGTATAAGGAGAACAGACACTCGAAGGCCACTGTTCCCTAAATAAAAGATGAATGAGGGAAAACGAGGAGGAGCTTTGATTGTAGTTTTTACTGGCAAGCATAGGAAGTTCAGTAGTCTGGTACTCCTATAGAGAAGTAGTGGATTACTTTGTACTTAGAGAAGGGATAGGAATTGTTGATTTGAGTCATGATTCTCAAACTGCTATTGTATTCCCTGCTCTGATTGGAGACTTTTTTTTTTTTCCTCTGGCCTGTAAAATGTTCTTACTTGCTAAAAAGAAAAGAACAGCACTCCAATTTTTGAAGAATCTTTTATGTTTTCTTTCTATTGCAAGTATTTTCTTTCAGTACTAAGTGTTTCTGCATCTTAATAGAAAAGACATATGCAACTATTTTAACTGAGATATCAGATATGTAAATGAAGTATTGCATTGAGCAATCAGGCATGATTTGCCCTTTGTCCTGCATTAGGGGAAAAATTATAGACCCCTGCTTTGAAAAAAATTAGCTTATATTTGGAGTCTTAACTCCCTCACATATATTCCTCCGCCATGAGCAGAGAAGGCAGCAAAGTCTGACCACATGAAATTTCTAAGACTTGATTAAGGTCTGTTTTTTCAGATTTTAAGTGATGAAGCTAACAAATCTTTTCAGTACAGGGAAGATTGCTTTCTCTTGCATGATGGGGTGAACTTACGTTCAGCTCAGTACTTAATTTCAAAAGATGGTCTTTTCTGTCTGTTGAGGCATATGCAGATCTGGAATGAATGCTTCAGGTGCTGAGCTTTAAAATTTTCTCCAGGTGGTGCCTAAGTGCAGTTCTTATTGAATAGGTCATGTTTTCAATCCACGTATATTGTTAGATCTACTTGTTTTAATGATAGTAAACCTGCCTGTTTGAGGCCAAGTAAGGACAAGATAATGCAAAAAGGCTTACCAGTAAGTAACTTCTGAACAAAACCAAACCTGATAATGATACCGTTTCCTCAAAATCGTGGAGCTTCTTCAGATGAACAGTCAAAGAAACAAAGGCAGAATGAGGTCAGAGGATTGTGCAGTGTCCTGGGCAGTGTTCTCTGTTTCTTAGAGCAGCTAGTGGACTCCCTCTAGAGGGGACTGAGGACCGTGGAGCATGCAAGTTACTGCAGTCCCATCAAAGATCCTTCATGGCACTTCCTCAACTTACCCAAACTGCATTTGACTTGTTTTTCAAGTTGTTCCATGTCGTGGGTACTTTTTAGGGAGCAGGATTGTGGTCATAGAAAGCACGTCTTTATTGGTATGACTGCAATCTGTTTGAAAAATACTAGTAAACAAAAAGTGTAGAGTAGGAACCTGTGCTACTGGCAGCAAACCAAAAAGGCCAGTTGTAATCTTGGATGCAGTTCACTGTGGCAGAATTGGGTGTTTGGAGTCTGTGTGAATTTTAAATCCATGTTGGAGTGTGTAAGCAGATTAGACAGACTGCACACTCCAAAGTTGATCCATAACATTGTCCTAATGGTTTGGAAAAGTACATTGACACGTTGATCATCATCTTCAAAATTTCAGCTCTCTGGCACTATTTATGTTGACAGCATTTTTTTTCTTTTGTGTGCACTGAAAGCAATGGAGGAATTTTTGTGTAAGGAATTGCACTGAAAAATAGTATTTTGAAATCATGCATTATTTCTTCTAAACTTGTTACAGCTGTCAAATAGACAGGTTTCTGCTGAACTTGAGTTATATGCTTATCTTTGGTTTTGGTTTGTTTTCTTTTCCCTTTTGGGAGCCCTATTTGTAATATGCACTCTTTTCCAAACTGTAGGGGTATTTTGGGTTTCCTTTTTTCCCCATGATTTATTCAGCCCAAGCTCAGGATTGTTATTCTAGTCATATAGACAGAAAGAACCGTGCTTGAAGTCTTCACAGAAGCTCTACCTTTCACTGTCAGGGCTACTGAGACTGTAATCAGATGAAAGGCAGCTAAGCCAGATTAAGGAATCGTTGTCCCAGCCTGCTCCTCCCTTGGTCTCTGCCTTTCCTCCTCCTCCCCCAGGTATGTAGGTGTGATCGTGTGTAGTTGCTTTCTACTCTGGTTCTGCTAAAATGACCTGTATTAGTATAGAAACAGTTTTATAATACTTTAGATTGTTCTGACAGAACTAGGTTAAGTACTCATGACAAGTGAAATTATTCTGGAAGAGCTACACGAGTGGGAATGTGTAGCAAGGAGGAAGAGTTGAGCAGGGGATGGCTCATAAAAGGGGTGCAGAGGTGGGCCTTAGCTCTGTGCCACAGATCAGACTAGTAGCAGTCTCATGGTGGGCGTTCTTCTCTACAGTTGACAATATTTGTGGGGATGCGACTGGAAAATACGTGTTTTGCAGTGCCCTGGGTGACTGAATCATCAACTGTAAGATTCTTGCTGGAACGTGCTCTGATGATCAGAGAGCTGTTGCCTCATTAAGGATCAAACACCCAACTTTCTTCAGCTAGTGTCAATTAGATGCGACCCCTGTAGTGGGGTTCTTTGTTGCAGTAGTTTGTGTGGCATGGAGGTTAATACAGGCCACAAGCCGAAGGCCGGTTTGCCTTTCCTGTGTTAGAATAAATTGTATTATGATTTGGGTGGAGCACTCACAGGTGAGTTTCCACTTTCTGCTTTGCTATGTGCCCCTGGTCTCACCAACAGTCTCCTAGGAGTAATTTGCCAGCCTTTAGCAAGAACAGCTGCTGGAGACCTGTGCATGCTCAGACTTACAGGAATACAGACGTTTACTTTGCTATGGAACGAATATTTAGACCTTTTTTCTGTATGTGTGTTTGTTTTTTTTTTTCTTAATTCAACTGGTTGTTATTCAGCCGGTTTTCTTGGGAAGAATGTTGTTGTGGGGTGTGTTGTTGTGTTTTGGTTTGGGTTTTTTTTGTTTGTTTTTTTTTCAAAGATGATTAGTTAATGAAAATGCTTGGTATTTTGTGAGCCAGATACTAATGTGAATATTTCACTGTTACTTCCAGATAATAGGGGCACATGTTTCCTACAGGAAAGAGCCATGAATGATTGATGATTGTTTCATTGTTCAGCCTTCAGTTATTTTACCTAGGACTTTTCCTACTTACTCCATAGTCCAGTTTATTGTGAAACTGGTGCCACCCACAGCTGCTGAACAGATTTACAGCATCTAGTAAAATCCCAAGGTCTTCTAGACAGAACTCGATCTTGTTTCAAGTGGAAACATATTTTGGCTGAAGTGAATCCAGCTTATTTTATGTCTGTTTGATGTAGTTAGCCTTTGAGACCAAAAATGATGTTGTACAGTTGAATCTTCACATTTTGGCTTCAGGCTTGTTTTCATTAGTGGGTTGGGAGGGGAATAGGAGAGTGACTCTCCAGGTGTGGCTACATCATGCTATCTCATGGGTCTACTAATGTGATGTTTATACTTCTAAACCCAATTGCCTACAGCACTTCCTATGCGTTGCTTGTGTTGGCTGCTAAGTGTATTTTCCCAATTTTTCTATGGGTTTTACCCTTTCATCATTTATGACTTGGAAAAAAACAGTGAGGCTGCATGCCCATATTACCTGATACTACATGCAAAAAGATGGTAACACATTGGAAAATATTTTATATTGCTAGCAAAAAAACCTAAAGGTTTTTCTTGCTCGTGTGTTTAATATAGAAGACTGGGATTAGGGAGTCTTGAGTTAAACTCCTAACTGTTCTTGTGGGACCCTAGAGAAGTCAGTTGGGTTGGGCCTCAGTTTACAAAAAGGCAAAATGGCCTTAATACTTTACTGCCTTATTGAGGTTTTGTAAATACTTCATACATGTTGATAAATAAATATTTTGAGACCTGAAATGGGTGATGCTTTCTAAGCATAAAATAATACTTTCACAGGTCGGGTAAGTCTATAGTGAGAAATTACAGATAAAATACCAGCAAGTTTTTGTCAAGTTCTGAAGTAGCTGGGCTTAATTTTTGTATGTTCTAAAATTCTGAAAAACCAGGGGTCCAGTGCAGTGGACATAACACGACTGGTGAACTGCAAGAACAGAAATGGATATATTTAGCTTTTTAGTTAATGAATTATTGTAGGATCACGACTGGGTTGATCTGTTATAGATATATTGACGTAAATCCTCAGGTACACTTAATGACTATTCGGATGCCTGCTTTGCTTTGCCATTGCATGATTAGGGTAGTGAGGGAACCCCCGGGAGGGCGGTGAAGCCCTGCACCTCTCGGGCATGCTTGCTTTCACATAGACTACCCCTATTACCCTGCTGGAGTCTGGGACAGAGCCAGCTCTTTGCCAGCCTAGGGCTTCCCCATATGGAAGGATGGTCAGCTGCCCAATAGGAGAGCTTTCTGGCTCTGCTGCACTGCTGGATCAGCACAAAATAAGGTTATGTTCGATTAATTTTAAGAAGGAGGAAGATGATTTCAGGAAGGTTCACTGGAGTCATCTGAACTGGCTGCTTGGAAAGAGGGAGAGTTCTTCCTTGCAGCACAGTCACAGGCACTGCTGAATTGTCTCAGTTGCATTACGTGATTTTTATTCCACACCCCTGAACTGCAGTAATAACATGAGCAGTTATTGCAAGTACAGCTAAATATTTATACTTTGCCTTACCCTACAAATACCCTCTAGTGTGATATAAAGATAAAACACTTTGTTTTCATTTGGTAAGGATGACTACGTCCAGCCCACTTGTGGCTTTCTTCATTCCCTCGCTTTGGAGTTATGCAGTCATCCTTAGCTCATGAAAGTAACACCGTCTTATCCTTACTGTTCTGGTCCCCTGGTCAACAAGTCAAGCATTCTTTTCATGATTTACTATTATGCCTTTGAAAGTCCTCGATATGTTTATGTAACTACTGCAGCTTCAGACCATTATTCCACTGTGTTATTTTTCTTTCCACATAGTCTAGCAATGTACTAAGACTCTGTTCTCGCTTTTTTCATGTGATACCCTTGTTTCTAATGGGCTCTTCTGATTGTGACAATTCTGTCTTGTCTCTTTAGGTGTTACTTAATGTTGTTCTTTTGACCTTTCATAAATAATTACTTTTTTTTTTTTTTGTAATCTTGCTTAATCACTGTTAAACCAGCTGCCCTATATAATATTCTAGCTGTCTTTAAAATCTGGTATTATTTACCCTTCTACATTGTTCACTTGCTTATCATGGAAAGAGGATTATATGTGCTGGAGACAAACAAGTAGATGCAAATACATGAAACAGGTACTTTGGCCAGTGGAAATGAACTTTTATGTAAAATACAGAAGTTGAAATAGGACGTTTCAAGGCAGCATTTATGACTGTTTCTACAGAATATATGTATCATTTTTTCTTTAATTGGGTTAAATTAATGGAATCAGAATTGATAACATAAGTAATATCAGGTATTTATGTAGTAATTTGAAAGCACAGCCATTGTTCCATATGATTTATGAACAAATATTCCAGAAACAGAACGGTCTGTTATGGGAAATGTTCATAGTCTGTCATCCCTATGTCATTGGTAGAGAAAAAGGTGCCCTGGGCACTCAGGAATCCACTCTTGCTCAATTTTTAGAGATGATAACCTTTATGAAATCACTATGAAGATAGTCATTATGAAAAGTTTGAACCTTGCTGAGCATCTCTTGGGAAGATCCCCAGAACAGCAGCATGCATCTTGCTGAGGTGATTGCTGGTGGGAAAGCTGTTTACCAAAGTAGATGGACCTGGCTAAATCCCTATGTTTATTTTTTATTTTCACCATGTCTGCTGGGAAAACAGCAGCTGCTATAGGAGCTTTATAGCTTCTGTGGCTACTGTTCACTTAATGTTGAAACTTGAATATACGTAGTATGCATATGTGAATGTTTTCTGTTGTGCTGCCATATTCCTGGCTTTTTTAGTTGTGAATCTGGCCCTTTTCTCTTCCGTGCTTTGCTTACAACCTCTTCTACTGCAAGATCCTCTCTTCACTACTAGGCCTCTCTCTTTCCTTTGATCCCTTTTATAAGCCCAACAATTCTTTCCTCTCATGCAGGTTTACACCTCCTAAATGTGTTCTTTAATATCTGTCGGTATGTAAAAAGTGTATGCATGAAACTGTAGAACTAACAAGATGCATGCTAATTGCCATGTGCTCTCTGGTCTTTTTAGAGCTATTTTTAGCATGGTTTTTCCTCTCCATCTGTATATTTTATTTGGAGTTTCGAAGGGCATAAATGAAGTTGTGTTGGTGGTTTTTATGGGAGGGCAAAGTTTTTCTTGACTTTGTGGGACTCTAAGCTTAGTAAATGCATGTGTAACTGCATTCATGTGAGAAGTTTTACTGATGTTTCTTTCCTAGGATTATTAACATAAAAAAGATAAGCACAAATGTCAGCACCTTACCTTGTGAAGTTCCTTGAGGCACTGGTTGTGTCCTGCTGTTTGTGTAGTGTATTGCTTATTCTGGATGCTGTTGCAGTAGAAATGTTGTCAACAAAATATATGGGAAGAAAAAGTCTCTTATTCAATATTGTCTGCATACTTTTACATGTGTGTGTCTTGATTTGTCCATTCTTTAGCATGCTTGCTTCATGGTTCACAAAGGCTGTAGTTAAATGTAAGATATTGATTGAAGGGATAGATAATTCATTTATACCTTTGTTATTGAGTATTACAATTTTCAACCGTTTTTTTCCTTTGATTCAACTGCAAAAGTGGGATGGGACACAGAATGGCCTCATTATTGTAGGAGTATTTCTCTGTTCCCTGCAATGATTCCAAAAGCTCTTGCACACTTCATCAGTATTATTGTAATTCTTTGGCTGCAGGATATTTGGCAGCTGTTGCACCCCACTGGCAAATCCTATTCAGACTTCACTTCCATTCACCATTGCCATTGGAGAATTGATTTCTCTCTCCTCTGCTCTAACCTTTCCCAATTCATTTTGGATTGTTCAATGTGAAACATTTTAATTTCATATCATACAGCCATTCAGCTCACAATCCTTTTTTAACCTGTCACCAGGGTAACAGCATAGCATGCTTTCTTTAGGCAATCAAGTTTTTATTTCACATGCTTAATGTTGCATTAAATGTTTGCATTTTGTTTAACCCTCTTAAATACTTTGAACTGTGGATATATTTTGCAGGGTAATGAAGTCTCTGATTTCAGTATCAAGTCTTCACAGAAACCGCCTTACTTAAAATAAAACATAAGAAATCAGAAGACGAATATAGTAATGAAAAGATTATTAATAAAATCCCAAATGGCTGAATGAGGCAAGCATCCATAGAATGGCAAAAATATTTTTTCTGGAAAAACCTTCTGGAAGCTTATACTATAATCTTTAGACCTAAACTTCAGGATTACTTTTACCTGCAAGTGCTTGTAATCAAATTAATGCAAATATAGAATTAACCATGTGATAACATGACTTTAAGAAGTGAAATGTCTGGCCTATACCTGTCAACCTGCTTCAGACTGCTTGCCAGATGTGTGTGGAACTGTAAGCTGAATAGCAGGTGATTTGTATACATAAAAATTAGATTTTAATGGGATGATGCAATTGATTAAAGAAATATGGAATTTTTAAGTGTCAGTTTTTCCTGTAGATGAAAACCATCATGGCATGAACAACAGGCAATACCCACCTTGTAGGAAATGAGAATAATAATGAATTTGGAGTACATTATCATAGATGATAAAAAAAATAAAATGGACATTTTCGTATTTGAAAAAGCATTGATTTCTTATAGCTGTGACCTCACAAAGCAAGTCCTGCTTGCCTTCATAAACGAATAGGACCACCTAGGTTTTCCCTCACTTTTTAGCTGGAATTTAAAAAAAGTCTTTAATAGATGTCCTTAAAATACCCAGAATTTCATATCCTATGTCTATAATTATAATTAGAGGTGTGGTGTTAAAAGCTTTTTATCTGTCGTGTTCTAGTCTCAATTATGTAGGTATAAAAGGTGTTGGGGGGGAAGTATTTAATTTAACATAAGTGAAACTTAGGAATGTAGCGTTGCAAATAAGGCCAGGCTTTGCTCATTTGTAATGAAATAAAACCACCATAACGAAAGCACTAATAATATGCATTTTAACACTTAGGAATACTAATTTTACAAAGCTTCTTATTTGCAAATTAGATCATGCATATCTAGCATTATTTACAAAACAAACAAACAAATGCAGAATATTTCCATTACTGTGCTAGCTGGAGTGTTCGGGTTTGCATTTGATACAGCTCTTTTTGAGGAGACAGCTGCTTATTATAGATCAGACCCATAGAGTTGACTTCTGTTAGAATTTTTCTTTCAACAGTGTATAGCTAACTATACAAGGATAGAAATACAGTTTCTTCTATTAATTTCCAAGCCTTCTTTCCAGTTTCCTTTTCCCCAAGTTGTACTATAAGCTACCAAATATTATTACCTGCCAAAAGAGGTTTGGCAGTGTTTTGTTACTGAATTTTGCCAAAAGGAGCCAAACATATGGTAACAGTTAATTTATTGGTTCTTCTAACCTCAAGGGAACTCTTACAGAGAGCATATTACCTTTTTATCTAACATATTTTAAATAAAAGAGCTGTTGGCTTGAAATTTGATATGCCAGTATAGAAGCTGACCTTCAGTGCGGTTATGCTCAATTCAGTCTTGTTTAAGAGTGAGATTAAAAGTGTAAACATACACGATTGAGCTAAGACTTCTTTCTTTTCAACTTTTACAGAGGCAGGTCACTTTAGCGTAGTTTTAGTGTGTGTGTGTGTGTAAGTGAAAATACTGAAGAAACATTTTCACAAAAAAAATGAGTTTTGCCTTTGTCTTGGAAATCTTGGAGAGCTCTTTCTTCACTTTCTTGTTAAGATACTTCCTGCTATGTGCATTACCAAGTGATAATTAAAAAAGAACATTTTTCATTTCTTTATATGTAAGACCACAGGCCCATTTGTTGCTTTGTGACAACATAGATTTGTGTAATTCTAATGAGAGAAATATTTGAGAGGTGACATTGCTAATTGTGCTGCTATTCACTATCTTGGAGTTGAATCTCATGCCTGCGATTTGCACAACTCAAAATCAGTGATTGCTACCTGCATTTGAGGTGGCCATCTTTTTTTCTGCCTTAGATGCTATATATTTTTGTCTCTGTAACCTGATGGTGTTGTGAATCTTGTATGTTGGATACGTCATCATATTTCAGTTGGGATACTTGGAACAGATGGTACCTTAAAAAATTCCCTGATTTCTGTTGGCTCATAGTAAGTATTCAAAGGCCTGGATATTTTTCCCTGCATCTGTGTTGAGACTGCTCAGGTGACTTTCCCTTTTGTGATTATGCGTGATTCTTTAATATTGTTCACAGACCGTTCTTTAGTGGTTTATTTCTCTGTGTAAGTAGATGTGGTGCTTGGAGTTTGTTTTGGCTGTGGCTTCCCTTTAACATGTGTCTTCAAAGCCCGCAGTGTGAGAAAGACTGAGCAGGAAAGAATGGCACAGGACCCGGTTCTTTTGAAAGCAGGGATGTTTATCCATTGACTTAGAAAGGAGATGATGACAGGTCTTTATCCTGTCTCTGTGGTGCTTAGTAAAATTTGTCTTGCTGCAGTTAGTAGGATGATACAAATAATTTATTTGCCTATTGAATTCCAGATTTAAAAAGCACTTCAAAAACTCTGGGGTATTTTTTTGAATTTTATCCTTCTGAGGCTTTAAGCTTCTCTCTTTACCCCAGTGTTGTGGTACATGTTTCTGAGGCTACTCTCTCTGCCATGGGTGGTGATCTGATACACCTTGGTCACACAGTAATGATTTTCTCCAGGTCCTGCTGCCCATTTTTCTACCAGACACTGAAATTTAAAGCAGCTCCTCATCTGGCTGCACCCAGCCCTTAATGCCTTTAGATGAGGGAGATGCCATAAACCAACAGCTTTTCTCCGTTTTCTTGAACTAGTGACTTCTCTTCTAAATCCTACATTTTCTCCACACACCCCTGCAGCAAATCCCTTTTTCTCGATACTCATACCCTCAGGCAAATCACAATAATTTTAAGGTGTTTACTAACATTAAGTCCACCTTATTTCTCTGTTAGCTGTGACTTTTCCACTCTTTGATCTCGGATGTTGCATGTTGGCCTCTACTACAGGCTTCCTTTTCCCAAGTCTTAACATCTATTTTAAGTGAACCCTTCTGAGTGAATAGAGTGAATCTCTATTCCAGTGATTTCCAAAATCCTCGTGATCTTATGGCCATTTAAGCTTCAGACTCCTTACATTGGGCATTGCAGCAGCATTCCACAATTCTCTTCTCTTTGAGTTCCTCAGCTTTCAGTCATTCATATGCATCTTCCCAGGAGCAAGGGTTAGCGAGCGCTGATATCATTTTGCTGTTGCAGTTTAAAAAGTTGGATTGCCATGAGAAATTGTCACATTCACAGCCTGTAAAGGGTGGAGCATAACTCTTCAGAGGGAAGGCTGGCTGGTCTCAGAGGAAGGCCCAGCAGGGGCTGCAATTTGCATTTTAGAGAAATCATGCTGGATATGGATGAGGAGAATTTGGGCCATTGGCATGGCCGTTGTGTATGCATTCCCTCAACAGGAGCAGGAGTGCACAAAGGAAGGGCTGGGGTTGAAGGCAAAGTTGTGAGAACTGTTTCTGAACATATTCCTAATGTATCCTCTTTCAGCTGCCATATGCTACTTCTGAAGGTGTATTTTGAAAATACTTTGGCTCTTCCCTTGCTATTTGTTTGCTTCTTTACTGATGATTGTTAGTTGTCCATCTAAATTTTCAGGAGATACCAGTGGGCATAGTTGCAGACACTGGATCAAAGTCAGTTAGGTAATGTATGTCATGTCATGTTTGGGCAATGGTTTTACTTTACATTTTCTGTTCAAAATGTGTCTGCTTTTTCTGTGTCAGAAAAAATAGTCTTGATGTTCTTTTTGAACATCCTATTGACCACAGACAAGTTGTTTGCTCATGGTTGTTTATAGAATAGGAATATTCACAGAAAAATACAGTTTTACGTATTAGCTTATTAAGAAAGAGGAACAGCACCATCTTTTTGAACAGTGTGTAATCATATTCGTTAAATACTAACTGGATGCGTAAGAAATCATGTTTAAAGAAAAATGTGTTTTCTATAGCATATAAAAATGTACCTGTATGGCATATATTATATAGCAGTCATGTTATTTATATATATTATGTGTGTATGTGAAAAATGTTTCATATTTGGGAAATTTCTTTGCTTTGTGAATTACCAAACTACTTTGATTACTGCTAATTGTCTTGGTGAAAGGCAAGGAAGGAGAAGGAACTTCTAGTTAAGTACATCGTAAAAGTCTGACTACGTTGTTGTACTGTTCTTATACCTTATTTAACTGCCTACTATTGATAACTGATTTTTATGTTCTCGTGCTATGTTGATCATGATTCTCCCCAAATAAGTGAAGGAAGTCCAAGTAGAAGACCCACTTTGTGTTAAACTTTATGTGCAGTTGTGTTACTGCCACTCCTTGGGTCCATCCCACCTGCACAGCCTGGCTTTTCTACTTCAACCTTAGTTAGCAGAAAGATTAGTGCACAAAAGTCTCTTTTACTAATACTGAGCATGAGGCATCAGCTGTTACAAATTTTTAGTCCTTCACAATCATTCCTACTTTAACTAATAACTTATTCTGAAATTCTTTCATTCACATCTGATGTGTATAACTTCAACTATATAGGAAACCTACACACAATTTTTGTCTTATTGGCTTTCTTCTGTTTACTTGTGAGACCATAATATGAACAATGGCAGGTGTCCTATTAAAAGGATGAAAATATATGGAGGGCAATAGAGATTTACCTTCTTTTGAATACATGTGACTTTGTTAAGTAGTGATTTGAGCCTGGGTTTCTGTGGCCCGGATTCACAGTGCCCAAGTAATGTAACAAATACAGAAGTGTTGCCTAAAGGTAGTTCAGCCTATCTAAGGTCCAACTCATTGTAGAGAGGTACCTTTCCCTTTCCATTAGTTATAAAGGGAAAAGATGGTTAATATCAGGTGGTGAAAGCTCAGTGGTGTGAACTCTGGATGTAATCGGAAAGTGCAGTAGATCTATTGAAGGTAATGTGAGTCACTGGAGCTCTGCTATATGCTATAATTGTCTAGACATGAGGAATTAGTACTTATTGAAGATATGCATGTTTTATGTTATCTAATAAAATTTTTAATGAATGCTTGGGGTTTTTTCTCATCTGCTTTTTTTTTCTTTAAAAGAATTAGTGGCATTAATTTGTTCATAGGATGCTAGTGCAGAAGAAGTAGAGAACGAAGCTTTAGAATCTGTGAAACATGCCAAATTTTTTACCTGTTAGGGAGAGGAAGTAGCTGTCACATTGCCTGTCAGAAACTGCCTTGAGTACCTCTAGTCAAACACTCTAATCCCATTTGTCTGTGGTTTGATAGATACGTCATTGATATGTGTACTGTCACCCAGCACTAGTTATTGTGCATACAGTAAAGAAGCATCTTTCTGAAAAACTAGCTACTGTCTAGGAAAATATATTGTTGCAAATTAATCCCTGGTTTTGGCCAGCTTCTGTTTCTTACACTATAGCACATAGGATGGCTAGCAAGGGAGAAGCTGACCATCCTCTTCCGGGACTTTTTGCCAACCTGAATGTGCGTTCTATGTAATTCCTGAATTAGGTCTCATATAGAGGAGAAATCACAACAAAACAAATATGATCAGTACAGCTGTATTACAAGACTCATCTCATTGGCATGAGATGGTTAAGCTCTTGGATATACTCTTGGTTCTGCTGCAACCTAGTTTGCAGCAGGTGGTAAGCTCTGTATGGTGGGTAAGCTCTTACAATACTGTGGAACCCTACTGAAATCTGGTGCAAGCATTGTGTTTTCCAAGATGCACAAAGAAAATTAGTAGAATTCTGTTTTAAATAATGACCTTTGGGATATTGCAGGATATTGCATATGTGACAGGCTTCAGAGAGACCAAATCAAATCATTGGTACTACAAAGCGTGGCAGAAATTCCATACTTCTGGCAATATGATCTGGTTAGTTCTGAGAGGACTGACAGATCAAAAGGGGACTGTAGTAAGGCTTAGGTGAGAAACCTAAATAAAACCATTAAACACAGGAAAGAGAGCATTCAATTCATAGTTCTTGACAATTACCTCAAAAAAATATTTGGAGGTGGTGTCCTATAAGAAGGTATTTTCAGTTTGGCTCTAGGACAGTTTGTTGGGCTTTTTTTCTTAGCTTAATAAAATTTATAATTTTTTATTAATTTGCACACCATGTTCCCTGCGGGCCTTGAAGAAGGCTGATGTTCTTACTCCCAGTGCTGTGGCCAAAACTCCTCAGAAGTTGCCTATTCTGATGTCTTTCATTTTCCCTTGACTGTAGTAGTTGTCTCTCACTCCTGATCTGGTGGTTAATTTACTAAGCTGAGCAGGTGCTGACAGGTTTCACTGTATTTGGTCTTACAAACTTTATTCTTTAAAGAAATGTTGCATTTCAGTCAGATGTTACAGCCTGTAATGGTGGATATGACAGTCTATAGGTGATGATGTGTATCTCTGAATAAGAAAGAAACAGATTAAGGTGTTTGTGGGGGATGAACCTTGTAAATTACTGATAGTTGGAGAATGGTGATATGTTTGAGAAGGTATTACATAGCAGGATAGAGGCAACACTGGAATATCAGGCCAATGTTTTTTTCAAAATGGAAGTGTTAAATTTGATTCTAATATATGTATTTTGTCCTCCAAATTGGCAGAATGATTTTTCAAATGTGTTGCACTGTACAGTATTCTCATTGCTTTCAACTGAGATGAGTTGGCAGGTGCTGAGCACTTCTTAACTCTTTTTTTTTACTGGGGCAACTAAAGAAGGAGGTTTGAGCCTGAATGGAAGTATCAGGTTTTTGTTTACCTTTTAATACCATGGCCCAATATCTAAACTAAATACTGAACTTACGGTTTTGAGGGAGTGCAATTGCAGAAATTGTCATTAGGGTCAAAATTGCTTTATGTGAATAAAGGATTCTTGAATATTTAATTAGAATGTGTATCAGTACAAGTCGATTTCTAGCTCATGATGAGCAGCTGTTACTCTCACTGTATGCATTTCACTTTTGATTAGTTCTAGTCCGGTCCTGTGAACTGAATGCCTATTTGTGCCTGGAGTGTGCTGGGTGCAGTTCTGAAGGCCGGATTTCGTATTTCTTGCATCAGACAGGAACCTGGTTCCCGTGTCCTGAAAGTGTTCTGCAGTGTGATCCAAAGCAGTGTTAAGTGCTGCTGATTGGGATAATTCTCTTTGAGAACTACACCTGATCTGAACTAAAACACTGATGTTCTCACACCCACTGTATGTTGTCTTGATTACTCCCGAGATATCACACTCTCCAGACCTTCTACTGAAAAAGTGGGTGAATAACTGAAATTCTAAAGTCTGACAAAAGAGATGACAGATTAAAGCAGCACATGTGTTTTGAATTCAGGTTTACAGTGGTTAGCAGCAATTTAGTTCAAGATCAGTAGGCTACAAGTCAGGCAGATTTCACTACTGGGATGAATACAGCAAGCCTAACGTGGGGTTTGCCTGGATGTTTCAAAAAATAGAGTATGGAAAGTAGTCTTATATACAGATGTAAAACTGAATGGCTATTACATAGAATCATAGAACAGTTTGGTTGGAAGACACCTTAAAGATCATCTAATCATGGCAAGGACACCTTCCACTAGACCAGGTTGCTCAGAGCCCCGTCCAACCTAACCTTGAATGTTTCCAGGGATGAGGCATCTACCACCTCTCTGGGCAACCTGTGCCAGTGCCTCACCACTTTCACAGTGAAGAACTTCTTCCTTATGCCTGATCTAAATCTACTCTCAGTTTAAAGCCATTACCCCTTGTCCTATCACTACATGTCCTTGTATAAAGTCCCTCTCTGGATTTCTTGTAGGCCCCCTTTAAGTACTGGAAGTCTGCTATAAGGTGCCCCCAGAGCCTTCTCTTCTCCAGGCTGAACAATCTGAACTCTCTCAGCCTGTCTTCATAGGAGAGGTGCTCCAGCCCTCTGACCATCTTCATGGCCCTCCTCTGGACTTGCTCCAACAGGTTCATATCCTTCTTATGTTGGGGGCCCCAGAGCTGGATGTAGTACTCCAGATGGGGTCTCACCAGAGCAGAGCAGAGGGGGAGAATCATCTCACTCGACCTGCTGGTCATGCTTCTTCTGATGCAGCCCAAGATACGGTTGGCTTTCTAGGGTGCAAGCACACATTGCTGTGTCATGTTGAGCTTCTCGTCAACCAACACCCCCAAGTCCTTATCCTAAGGGCTGCTCTCAATCCACTTATCACTGAGCCCATTTAGTGCTTGGGATTGCCCTGAACTATGTGCAGGATGTTGAACTTGGCCTTGTTGAACTTCAGGAGGTTCACACAGGCCCACCTCTCAAGTCTATCAAGGTTTCTCTGGATGGCATCC
>JANZLQ010000008.1:4133411-4146877 GCA_026212715.1 Elanus axillaris | reverse complement strand
ATGTTGGCTGTCACCAATGACTTCCTTATTTTCCATGTGCCTTAGCATAGTTTCCAGGAGGATCTGCTCCATGATCTCGCCAGGCACAGAGGTGAGACTGACTGGCCTCTAGTTCCCTGGCATATACCTGCTGCTGGATGATGCTAACAGAAGAGCTGTAGCTTTTACCTTACCGCATCACAGTGATTTGTTCTGAAGCTCTTTGAGGATTAAAAGAATGACATAATTATTGTAAGACTATTCCTATATATCTGCACAGTAAGAGAATTGGTAAGTTTCCTTGTTAAAAGAAATACAGGAAAGTTTGTACAGTAAAAGGAGTTTGCCATTTTCCTTTTGTGGAGTGTATTACTATTAGAAGTTTTTCCAACTGCCCAAAGTAAACTCTTATTAAAAATAAAGGGTGTTGGTGAGAGCAAAGTTGTGAAATTAAATACTTCAATGGAGGAGAAATAGTGCAACATTTTATTTGATGATGAAGAGATTTTCGGATTTTTCTATAACAATTGTCAGCATGCACAAGTCAATATTGTTGACTGATCTGATTGAAAACACCTGCTTGCAAGTCGTTTTTTTCTTTGGTAAATAGTTGTGCTGATTTAGGACAGATGGTTTGAAAGAACAGATCAGAAGCACAGACTTGTAAATTATATGGAAAATAAATGTCTTTTCTCTGTACTTGTGAACACATGATTTGAATCTTCCTTGCTTCTCATCTCACAAATGCTTGCAATGAGACAAGGAGCAACATCTTATCCAGCATTAATGCTTGTGATGTTTCCTTTTTCCAAGAGAAACTGAATGTTAAAGTAGACCCTGACATGTCATAGGAGAGGAAATGAGTTTCGGATACCCTGTTGTACATTTATTTATTTGTAATTTTCAAGGTATGCTGGCATCTGCCTAAGGACCGGGCAGTCTGACCCTCTCCTGAAATTGAGAGATCTTGGGCTGTAGTTGGAGCTCATAGGATTGCTTTGTGTTTCATCCAGTTTGTGAAACGCAAAATGCATAGAAATTTCCTGGCATAGGACAAAATGCCAAGACATTGTCCCAGAGGATGCATCATCAGGCTGGAAAGCTGCATTCTCTGAGTCTCCATGAATCTCTCATTCCTTCCTACCATGAGCAGGGTAGGATGGTGAGTCCCCTAATGCCTACCTGGGCCCTGGCTCTTCCTCTTGAGAGACTGGGAGGTAGATGTGAACCCTCACAGGCTGAGGGAGACTGATAACCCAAATCTTTCATTCTCTGGACCTATGTACTGCAAGCATCAATTTGTTACAGTGAGTTGGGCAGTAACAGCAATCCTACTTCCTTTGCCCGATAGACTTAAAGCTACAAGAGCCATAAAAGATTTTTCAAGAGGCTTAGAATTGTTGATATTTGCCTGCATGCTTGGAGGGCGCATTCTCCTTAAGGCTATGGAGACAGCTTTGGCAGAGGAGCCCCTACCTAGTTCCTGCCCCCCTGCCAGGCTGCTGAGGGAGCTAGCTGCAGAGCGCTTGGGTTAGGGTCACTCTCCTTGCAGGACCCAACCCCTGCAGGCTTAGAGACCTTCAGAGTGGAAGAGGGTGAGCCAGAGGGAGCTCAGGTTGTCTGCAGGGTTACTTATCAGTTAAATGAAGATGAAAGGGGTTGAGCCACACACTTAGATCTGGGTAGCTAAATTCACCACAGATTTATAAGATCTACTGTTTCTTTATTTAGCCTTGATCAGTGGTGAAGGCACTGGAGGTGTTCATTGGGCACTAGATTGCAGGCCATTATGTCAATGCAAATCACCCAAAAGGCTTCTGTTAAAGGAAAAGGAAGCATCCAGATGTATGCTGGTTTGAATCAAAGCACAGTGCACTCCATAGCATCCTTTTAAAACAGTGCTTTGTATTTTATAGTTTACCTTCCATGTAATCTAATTTTTTCCTGTGGTCACTGTTCAGATAGAGTACGTGGCTATAAATATGCATATTTGTTACTGATCTAAATGTAGTATGTAAGCAAATGTAATGTAAAACCATTTTGACATAACCATTGAGTAATTCTTTCAGCCTTTGTCTGATCAGCTGGCATACAGGGTAGTAGAGATTATTATTTTGTATGATAATAAGCAGAACTATAATTTACTCTGATGATGGTATATTTTCATACTGTTGGTGAAAGGGGTATATGTATACATATGCACACGTAGAGCAGAAGGAAACCCCATTTTTATGTAAAGAGCACATGATACGTATAGATGGATCAGTCGGAATATATGTAGAAAATGTGTGTGAATAGATGTAGAAAATACTTCAAATTGCTGAATAAAATATTCCCAGAATCTTAGGTTCCTTTTACATAATTTTTAGTTCTTAAAATAATCCTGTGGAAATGCTGCTTTTATCTTTTCTGTGCAACGATGGACTTCTATGTTGGAAAGTGTTGAAAGTATTCAGATAGTAAAGCTTAGATTTTTGTTTTGTTTGGCAGTACACTTCTGTTTAGAATTCTTTTAATCTATCCATTCCCTGCTTTTATATTCATCTGATAGCTGAAGGTTCTGTGAAGGATATTTCTTTGTATATGAACTTGTTAAACCAATAATGCTTATAAACGTGAGATTTACTTCCTTTTTTCCTTTTTTTACATCATAAGATAGGCTCTTGTTTGAGTTGTTAAATTTCTATTTGCCTTTCTTGAGTTTTTTTTGGGGGGGAGGGCAGAGAAAATAAGAAACAATTTATATGGTAGATCTAAAGTTTCATTAAAATTGCTTATGCCCTGTCCCAGGCATTTTAAGTGGGCCATCTGTCTAAACATCTCTCCATTTTTTTCTGATCATTTCCTCGACTTATTCATGAGCCATGGGAGGGCTCCTTTGTAGTCTCCATGTAGCTGGTTCAGTCTACCCCCACTGAATACATCTATGTGCTTGCATAACATATCTTTTCACAGTGCTGGAAATTCTCTGAACTTGGTTCAGATGAATGGCCCACTTTCTGAAGGTCTTTTTTTCTCCCCCTGCAAAGATTTGTATGCAGAAACTGACCTTGGTGGCTACAGAATCCAGCACATTATTCTTGATCATTTTACAGGCCACCTGCTGTGAAAGTTATGATGAAGGATTTCTTAATGATTCTTTGACCATTAACATTGTTTTAAGTCAATATTTCACTTTTATTTAACTGCTGAATAGGTAATTGCACAACTGAAAAACAGCTTTACGGAGTGTCATATAATGTGGTTTTCAAATGCTTATAATATTTCAGAACGGGAGAATTTGTTATGATGGTTTGGGATTTGTCTGTGTTTATGTGAAGTATTATGCAGCAAAAATATCAGAAGTAAAGAGAATTTGTAAGTTTTTTCCCCCAGTGTTAGAACTCACATTTTGAAGTGGAAGTAAAAAAATCTATACTCAATTTCCTGACCCTTTAGGAGCTGGTGACATTTATCATAGCTTATTGCATCATCAACAGTAATCAGGAGAGGAGAGTTTATTTGCCACAAACTGCAGAAAATTGTAGTTTTATTGAGTTCCTTCTATCTGATTGGTTGATGACAATCAAAATGGACGGGCTGGGGCAGAGTTATTACTTGACTTGCTTTTGTGAATGTCTGTTTTCTTTCTTTACTTGTTTTTGACTAGAATAGATAATAGTTTAACTAGTGTCTGTTTTCCATGGGCACAGTAAGTGTGTGTTGAGCTAAAATTTTTAGCAGTTGTCTGCTTTCCTCACTGAAAACTTGCAAAGAAAGCAAGGGCTGTAATTGCTGCATTATTATACAGTATATCCCTCTCTCTCTTATCATGGCAGTTGGGGGTAAAAAGGACATAATACACTGTGCAATGTATGAAATAAATTACGGGACCATGACATCATCTGTAGTTGAACAAACAGCAAAAGAGGTTGAAAATAAATAAATAACTAAGCAGGCAAACACTGCTGTTTTTCTTCTTGTGCCATTTACATGTTTTTATAACTTTGATGCTTTAGAGTAATGCCTTTATGACTTAGAGCCAGGCGATGACCATACTCTTCACCTGTGCCCCTGTTGCTCGTGATACATCATTTTAGAAGGCAGTATGAAGTAGAGAGTTTCAGAACTGCCCATTTCTGTACGGTGGGAGTTCATAACACCCTTCTCCACTCGCCTTCCATCATTGTGGCCATGGTGCTGCCTTTGCGCTCTCCTCTTTGTGTGCACTACTCCTGGCAAGGACAACAGTGCACAGCTCTCTGTGGCCCTGCTTCCCATTCACCTGGCACTCATCTTGCTGCTAAACTTGAGTTTCTTTCTGCAGTTGGTGATCTTCATATGTAAAGAAAGTAATTTTTTGGATAATACGTCATTTGCCAAAACTGGAAGAAGAAAAGGAAGGCGTGTTGAACCCTCAGAAAGACATAGTGTGTAGATTCTGAATCTAGGGTTGGAGAGGGAGTGCCTTAAGTTTTTGTGTCTCTTATGATGGTAAATATGACATTATTTTTTTTTTCAGCCACCCCCCCTAAACAGAATATGTCAGATTTCAGCCCAGTATGTAGAATTTTAAAAGCTACACATTTTTTAAAATAGCCAGAAGTTTGGTGAGTTTTCCATGAACTCATGGAAAATATATTCAGAAGTCCAGATGTTTTCCCTTTGGAGGACTTAGAAGAGTTCTCAGCTAAGGAAGCAACCTTGGCCAAGAACAAAGAGATTATTTCCCATGCACTGGGACTTCTCAGACATTACAAAAAAAAAAAAACCAACCCACAAAACAACAACAAAAAACCACCAAAAAGCCGCATTCTTAGCCTGATAGAAACTTCTGCATTTCTGAAGTAGTTCACAGACTCGAGCAAGTTCCTTTCATATCCAAGAAACTTGGACTTTCATCGTTAGTTTTGGACTTTGTGATCCTTACTAATATGACACACTCCCCCGCCCCCCCGAATCCCATCAAAATGGCGTCTACTACAAGATAATTTATTTGAAAGGAATTTGATTTAATGAAGAAGAAGAAGGATTCTTATGAGCTAATGTAAGTATCTTGTCTTGGCCACTGTAACTGTAGGTTACAGTTACAAAGTCACAGGCACTTGATTAGCAAAGCTGAAAAATGTCCCTGTGCAAATGGATCTAGCAATTCCAGGAGGGAAGTACAACTTGCCATGTGCTTGGTACTAGATGCATTCTGGACCTTGCCCTCCTGACCACCAGTGTTGTAGAGGGAGGAATTATTTGCCTGTGTGGCTGTTTGAAAGCCAGGCGAAGCAGTGATCGTAGTCATGCCTTTCAAGAGGCATGCATCCTGTTTGGAGATACACTTGACAAAGCTCAGCAAGACAGGACCGAACAAAAATAATCCCTGCTGGAGAACAAGACTGTCTTTCCTTTGATGGCCAGCAGCCAGATTCATGAGGTCACTTCCAGTCAAATGCAATATGAAGCAGGGCCATGCCAGCAAGGTTGTAAGGAATCTCATGCCACCAGTGAAGTGATCTACTAAGCTACGTTTGAGATGAGGTCTTAACTCTTATACAAGAAATATGAAGTTGCTCTAAACCACTAAATCCTCTTCGCTGTTGCAGGGGAGTGCCGTGGAGAATTTAGCCAGGCTCTGCCAAAACCCTATACTACATTCCTCCTTACTGGTGCTCTGATACCAGGAAGTGCAGTGAAAACATCTCTCAGCTTGCTGCCTGCTACCTGTGCAGGAAATTCCTGTTCCTCTTCTTCAGGAACTCCCATGTCTGCCGTGTTTCCTATAAGCCAGTCTAAACGTTTTGGTCGCATACAGGAATTTCAAGATGAGGTGCTGAGAAATGTCATTGCACTCAATAAGCCATAGCTATTTCCTCAGATTTGTTGTTTTGACACTTGTTGTTGTATATTAAATGTGAAAGGTTAACACTTGGCATTGTTAGTATGGGAGCAAGTTATTTTCAGTATCTGTTTTCATGAACTTTATGGATAGTGATAGTTAGAGGTGAGCTAAGATGTTTGGTGAAATCTGGTGTAGGCCTTACTTGGCTTGGATCCAGAAGTAACTAAGGATAACTATGCATCTATTTGTCTAGCTAATATGTTTAGTGTTCCCATTTCCCCTTTTCAGGCATGTTGCAAGGCACAATTTTTGGAAACTCCTTGCCTAATTAGGTAGCTGAACTTGTACTTGCTTAGATTTCAGGTGTCTAAAAACCCAGTCATCTTAAAATAATTGTCAAAATCTTTAGCAAGTCAGTGTGTCATCCTTGGCTCAGGCAGATCATTTCTCCTCCTGTGGCCTCTGGAGGCCTCACAGGTGTTTCTCCCTGTTGATTCCACGGGGAACCTGAGCACTCTCTTTGGGAAGATGTGGTTCACTGGGCACCTGAATCCTCAGGAGGATGCATGTGGCATAACACAAAAAGATGTGTTTCCAAGTTTTAAGACTCTGAAGGCTGCAGTAACATGGTGTAGTAGGCTCTGTAATGTACGATAGATGAACATCATAGCAGAAATTATCCTTAAGAAAAGACCTAAAGGTGATGAACTTACTGTCTCTCTAGATTTCTTACAGAGACTCTAAACGTGTAAGAGTCAGTGAGGAAGAAAAGCTATACCAAAATAACCTGTCTTTGTTTTAATGGACTGTAAACTCCACCTTTGTACCTTCTCTTTAGGCTGTGTCGTGCTTGCTGATGCTAATATATGGCAACCACGCATCAGAAAAGTTGTAACATACCTTTGGACACCAGTTGTTACAACAAAGTGGAAGAGACTTGAGAAGTTAGGATGAGGAAACTGAAATTGAATATACATCTAAATAAAATAGCTGAAAGTCACTGGTTTCATGCTGAACTTCCAAGAATGGAGACTCAGGTCTCATTCTTTTGCTGTCAGGTGTGCTTCTTTAAGCTAAAGTTGAAAAGATTCAGGTTTCTTGTATTACCTGGTAACTGGTGCAGCCACAGAATGCTGCAGGAATAGGTATCATGCATGTGGGCTGTGATGATACATCATTATTTTTTCAGTGTGCTTGAAGGGCTTTGTAGTTGAGATACTCTAAAATGTATATTAAGTATAAAATTAATTGTATTACTTGTTTCTGAATCTTTTGTCTGTAATTGTCTGTAAATGAAGGTTTACTGCAAATGAGATGAAAGAAATGGTGATTATATTTTGCCCTTAAAAAGAATGCTCCAGCTATCACAGTTGCTATTCTCCTGCCAACCCACTTTCTCATCTGCTTTTCATCCTGTTTGAGCTAATTCTGCAGCAAGCGCTGGCTGTATTCAGGAGCTTCCTATAACTTTATCAGCATACCCAGTGCGTCAAGGCAATCTAGAAAGAAAGTAGAGTGTATTTTCTCCTTATATGCCATTTGACAGAAAAAGGGATTTAGTTTTTTTTTTTTTTTCCAAGTATGCTTTCCAACTGTGTCTATAGATTAATGATATTTTATGTCCTTCCTGACCATCCTATGAGGCAAGCATTTCTGGTTAAAATGGGAGAAGCATGAAATATCTGTTAAAAATTCTTCTTCTGTCTGTTTCTTTTTTAGAATTCCTATTGCTAAATCAAAGCAAAGTAGCTGGGAGCTCTCTGTACGTCTAGGAGATGGAATTTACCCAGTTGCAGTTTCAAAGGATGGCTCATCATTTTCTGTAAGTTCTGCTCATTTTCTAAGAAAATCAATATATTGAGTCAATGTGTATTATCCTACACACCTACTAAAATTCTCTATCAGTGACCAAACATAGATGTTGGTTTTGCCTTTAGTAGGCATTGCTGTGAATTACAAAACAAGACTGTCTATGTTAATTAAATAGTGCTTGTGTACACATATTTTTCTCTGCTTATGCCTGTGGAACATTTTTGTGTCTACTTGTTTATTAAATTAGTTTTCTAATTAGTGACCCTGTTTAGTGTCTTGTTTAGAAGTAAGGTCTTATGCTCCAATGTAGATATGTGAGAGCAAGAAAATAAGTGCAATGTCAACAAAAATTACAGAAGCTTAAGTTAGTGATTAAAAAACAAATCAAAGAACCAAGCAAATTGAATGCGTAATCATACTGGAATGGAATTATTCAGCACCTCAGTGATAAAACTGTATGTGGTCATAGTAAAATACTAGTGTTTCAAGATGTGCCTATGTCACTTCAGATGATATTTTTGCAAATATTCTAAGATAATTACTTAAGCACTGAATGTTGTCAGCATGAAAGGCAGAAAGACAGGCCATGACAGTAGAAGAATGGTGATGCTGTGTTCAGTAGTTCAGCTGTTCAGCAGAACAAAGCCAAGACACAAGCTGGTTGAACTGGAGTATTGAGAAGGTAGATTTATAGAGAACTATTTTTTAAGTCTGTTAACGGTAATTCCACAACTGAACTGAGGTGTTTCTTTTTTTTTTTTTTTTTTAAATAGTTGACTTGCATAGTATCTGTTGATTCTTGGGCAAAAGTATTCATAAAGGTCTAAAGAAGTCAGTTTTTCTTAGAATCATTGAAGAGCAGGACTATGAGGAATCCCAGAAATCCTCTAGTTTACCTCTGACAGCTGTTTAGTCTTCTTGTGTGTCCTCAGTGAAGAAACTTCTGCAACATCTGCCCCATGACATTTTTTATAGTAATGATGTTCCCACCTATATTATGTTCAGAATCATGAGATTTCTTTGAAAAAGGACATTTAATATTTCTTACAATGAAGACTGTATTGTCTCAGTGATTCACTTTTGCTTTGCTCTACTGAAATTTCAATGTAAAAGACATGATTCTCAGTTGAAACTGGTCATCTTTTTAGGTGCTTATTTTCACTTATGTGAATTTTGAGGTAATGAAAACCTAGTATTTTTTCTAAAAATCTTTTTGTTGGCCTGACTTTATCCTTTTTAACATATACAATATCCTTTTTAACACTACCTTTACCTCTGTCACACTATTTTACGTATAGTCATGGTAAATGTGAGAGCATGAATAGAGAGCAGCGATACTTTCTGTTCCATGTGGATCACAGGTGCACCGTAAGAAAGATACGGAGAAGATCAGTTGTCAGTGTCAGCACATTTAAAAATTTTCTCTTGCAAGTGTACTACTTTAAGTGTGAAAGAAGGTGGTCAATTTAGTTGTAGTTGTTTCTTTTAGAAAGAATTCCAGGAGGTGCTGAACAACTCTTTACTCAGTACCTAATATATAGTGTTGCTCCATGACAGTGACACTCACCCTACTTGTGGAATGGTGCTTCAGGAGTGAAGGCCATGTCTGCGTGCAGCTTTTTACCGAATAAAATTTGTAGAATGGCCCTAACAGGCATCCCATGAACTTGGATGCTAGTTGTTGCTCAAACAACAAAACATCTCTGCTGGAGTTCAGCCCAGTTTAGAGTTGGACTAACACTGGCTTGTGTGACAGAGATAGCCCTTCCCAGGAGTAGTCATTGCCCCCAGCCTTTCCACCTTTGTGTTGCAACGTTGCTATCTAGCAGCGGTCAGCCTGGAGCGGCCTGCTGTACTGTGAGTGTTGCATAGGCCCTTTCTGCTGTGAGCTCAGAAATCCAATTCCTGTAACTGGAGGCTTGTTTAGCACAACTAATTACACAGGCATGCATCTGTGTGTGCATGGACATGTGTTTTTTGAGAGATTTACTTCAGTTTCACTTAGTTACCTAGGCTCTTGCTTGTGCTTGCTTACATAATTCAATAAATATACATCTTTAAATCAGACTGAGGAAGGTTTGCAGACAGAGGAGGCCTAAGCATCCTTTCATGCTTTTGTCTCTATTGATTGTGAAGGTAACTGAACATACAAGCTTGTACGTGAGTCAGTCCTAGATTGCACTTGCAGCAGAGTTGTAAACTGCACTGTATTTCTCCAGGAGGTATGAACTCTCAGAAAGGATGCTGAACGTGTAATGCTGTTGCTGCTGGTTGATCATTTTAACATACAGAAAATCATTCTGACCTATACCACAGTCCAGACCTGTGTCTTAGTTTAAATGGGACTGCTAAAGAGTTCTGACGTCTTACAGCAGTACAAGCATTACAGCTTACTATAAGCGCGGTTTAACCAGGCATGTATGGAGTCTGATGTCTAGTCCTTCAGTTTGTTATTTAAACATTAACAAATAACAAATGTAGAGGTTCCTGATTGTGTCCTCGTGTGCCCGCAGTGTGCTGCTGCTGTTACCTTCCAGCACTAGGTAAGGAGGCAGGAGCACCCTGGGGAGCTGAGCACCCCCCTCAGTGACATGAGGGAAGGGATGCAAAAGCAATAGGGAGGAAGTAGGGCGGGCAGGTAGTGCCCTAAATGTTGGGCCAGAGGGACTGATGACAGCAGCTTTTGCATTCTGATTCTGCCCTAACCAAGCCTGTATACTTGGGGAGAGAGAATTCCTTATTTATTTGGATGTAGAAAATTCCTCAGCTGGTGAAATAAATCACTGTAGGTCGATTTCACTGTGACCAGAGGTCTGTTTCACTTAAGCCTTAAAGTATAGTGTATTAAAATTAACTCCTGAGCTTGGGTTTGTAAAAAGCAGGTAAGTGTCTTTGAATACCAAGGTTGTTTAGAGTTACACTTATTTTTCACTGTTACTAGATAATTATCAGAGAATGTGTTATTCTTTATTAAAATAGTGTTCTTTTTGCTGGGGTTCTCCTGTGATTGTGCTGCAGACAAGAGAATATAGTAAATACAGCACAGTAAAAAAGTCTTCTGGATTATTCTTCAAAGCTGTACAATGGAGAAACAATTGCCTTAAAACTTCAAAGAAGATAAGTCAAAGACTAGAAACAAGAAATCTTGTTTCTGATCAGGAGGTATAACATACCATCAGAAAAAACCCGGCGAAATTCAAAGCTTCCTTTATTAACTTTGCTCTCAGAAACACAAGTCTCACTTTTTGAACTTCTGCACTTACTTTTTGCTATTAAGTTGGTGTGACACGGGCTCCTGACTTTGTGGGTTGTGTCCCCTTGTGGCTTGTGACAAAGATAGCTGAATCCGTGGTGCAGTTAGCTAGCCCAGTGGGAGGGCCACCTTCACATTCCCCTTCAGAAGTTTACTCCTGCTGCAAACTGTGCATTGCAGCAGCAGCGTTCGCATCCTGATTTACTTTGTTTACCACTGGGACTCTTCCAACAGTGACTCCTTTCTTTTTTCCTTAACTTTTCTACTCTCGCCAGCCGAAACCTCACCACCTCACAGTGTGCAGTGCTTTGCTCTCTGTGCAGGGAGTGTGAGCAGCAGGCTTCTCCATGCTTCCCGCTGTTCCTGAGCAGATCATTCGTCAGCATCTCGGTCTATGGGTCATCTGTGGTTTTCTTCCTTTATCATGAGAATCTTAATGAATTGTGCAGTGTTAACTGCTCTTTATTTTTTTTTCAGGATTTTGAGTTTTGTAACCATCTGTTTTTAACCACTTGATTTGTAACAGAGGTCCTTGATGCAAGCTGGCTTTAGGCCACGTGAGAGGCCTTGCTTCCCCAAACTGAAGGACTTAAAAGATAAGTGGTCAAGTGTGAGCAATACTGTTTGCCTGAAGCAGTGCAAACAAAAATATTAGTTTTCTTGCTTCCAGTAGAGGTTAAAAATTTTGATAATCAGAATTTGATATTTTTTCTTTGGAAATAGAAGTAGCTCTGTTGTTATTCTGAAGCCAGAAACATATATGCTGATCCTTAAGTTTGTATAAAATTAGTGTACTAGAATTTTCAGTTTCAGACTTGTTTCTGGTGATACCCTATCAACATAACAACGAACACTTCCACAATTAAAAGATTCTAATGACCTGTCTTGAGAATTAAAATTTAGCAACTTTGGTGAGATCTGCTTGCTTGTGTACCAAGGACTCGCCAACTAAATTAATGTACATGTAATTCATTCTTTTTCCTTTGCTCTTTTTCCTGTATATTAATTGCTAGAAGAATCTTTAAGCTAACTGCTTGTCACATATATCCATTTAGTTCTTTGGAGGATAGATGGTCAGATTCTGGGCTTTGGTTAGTATTCTTCTTATGCTTAAAATTTTTCCTCTCATCAATGGAGTTAAAGATCTTAAAATCAAGATTACTGCTAGAGTAGAATTTGAAGGAAGAATATCTTTACGTGAGACTAATGTAAACCAGCAACAAACAGCCCACAAGCATCCCATCACCAAACTCTGGAATCTTTTGTTTAGTTCCATTTCAGACAGGAATCTTTTTCGCCTTGCCATTTTCAATTGCCAGTCTGGCTATGAAATGTTTATTTTATGATTTCAGTGGTACAAAGACTTGAACCAGTTTTGCTGATGAAGGTTGGCGACTGTCCTTTCTTTACAAAGCTTGAGTGTTCTGCAGACTACCAAAGGGTGGGAGAGACAAAAGCAAATGGGGAAACCTACGTATATTGAGCACACCTGGTAGTTGTGTGGTTTCCCTGCACCGTACCTGCTAAACTGACTCTTCAAAGCCAGATGTCAACCACCAAGGATGCTCCGGATCTGTGCGATGGTGGCTTTGTTGCCTATTTGCAGACTTCCACTCCCGGCTGTTCGCAGTGTGGAGTCCCTTTGCTGATGGTGGGCTGGATGGGAGCTGCCCACCCCAGCCAAATTCTGAGCAGCCCCTTAGCCACAGGTGTGTGTAGGACTTTGGTGTCACAGACAGCCATGAACCAGCCTTCTCCAGTGTGGATGGATTTCATGTAGGTAATACACTTAAAATGTGCAATAAAAATAATAGCAAAGAATGTAAGTGGCCTAAGCAAAGGAGGACATAAATACATTGGACCAGGTACCCAGTAATAATAAGACTCAATTTATTGGATCCGCCACTGTATAATTTTCAGTCAGTGAAAGTATTTATATGACTGTAGTGCAATCTTTTCACTGTTATAACCTGCCTTCCTTACTTCCTTCAATATTCTCCCGTTTTATTTTTTTCCGTTATGAATGTTACCTGAATTAGGCAACTAAAGAATATTTTGTATTAATATCTTTGTGGTGAAGGAGGTGGCAGAAAAGAGATGGCTCAAATGATGAATACCAGCAGTAAGTAATTACACTTTAAGAGATACAGTCATGTTTCTTTTTTTTGGAGTTCGTTGTTATATGCGTAGGTTGAGGACCTAATTTTAGTTCAGCAAGGAATCTGTAGCTATATTTTGTGCAATAAACTGCATTCTTTTGAAAACCTTTCTGGCATAATCCATTTTCTGATTCTTTGCTGTAGTATAGGAATCCTCTGCCTTGAGAATTCTTTATCGCTGATTTGTGTGATTTCTCTGAAGTAATTGTTGTAATTCTCCTTTTTCATGTTTGAAAACATCCCTTTCTGTTAGGGTTCTTCATCTCTGTAGTAGATGCATACCTTAGCAGACCACTTAGCCTCATCTTCTCATCTGTTCAGTTGACAAAGAATTTCCAGATGTTTTCAGTTACAAAGTAGCTTCTTATCATTGAAGTTGTGGTGAATGAAAGTTGTTTGTTTTTTTTTTTGTTTTTTTTTTTTTTTTAAAAGCATAAGGTTAAATATTTCA
>JANZLQ010000008.1:4089046-4103139 GCA_026212715.1 Elanus axillaris | reverse complement strand
GCTTGACCTCCTGGTTTTGTCGTCCTACCTACTGGAGCAGAGATAGCCAACTTCTTTGTGATCCTCTTGGCTTCACATCATCTTCCCCAGTTGCACATACCATGGTGAGACCCAGGTGAAAGCAGCTAAGAACCTGTAGCTCCATTCTGTGAGAAGACTGCTGCAGTTTACTGGGGTGTGCATTGGTTCAAACAACGCTGCCTGCACCACCGCCACCCTCCCCCCCCAGCCCTTTATTCTTTCTTGAACGGGGAAAACGTAGCAGAGGCAATATATTGTCTGCTGGTTTTTCTATTGCATGTGAGCAGCTATAGTGTTCCTAGAGTACCACGGTTTGTTTAGACCTACCATCTGACTGCTTGCATCTCTTCTTTCAGGGTGGTTTCCACCAGGAATTTTTTGATACTAATGTAATCTGGAATCAGTGATGGCTAGACTTGTATAGACCTTTGTGAGGGATTTTAAACAGGTCATTTACCACTGTGACACACTTGGTTTACTTCTCTTTTGTTCATCTGTACAGTGACAAAAGAGCTAATGATTAAATTGAGTTTGTTGTGGAGGTATTGACTTGCATCTTGCCACTGGAACACCCTTCACTAGGACTATAGATTTTCTGTGAGGCTGCGTGTAAATCCCGCAGTGCAACAAGCACAGTATACAGTTGAAGTTTTTTTGGTGGTCAGTAGCCTGGTACGCTTTCATACTATTTCCCCTTCTTCCTGGAGAAACATGGTAAACGATGTTTTCAGACCCAGGCTCCAGTGCAGACAGTCTTTCTTTGGTTATAGCAATAGTGACAGCTTTTTAAATAATTGCCTTACGAAAGCTCAATTGGTAATCAAAGAGGGCTGAGACAGAGCACTGGAATTGCTTTTCTCCATTTGGAAAGTCTTTTTCAGATGTTTCTGCTGTTCTCAATAAAGACAGTATTTGCTGATTCAGGTTTGCTGAGAGTGGGTGAGGTTCACCACCGTGTTCCAGCTGCTTTGCGGTGCTCTGGCAATGGAAACCAGCTGCAGGTCTGGTTTAACTCAAGCCAGGTTTATGGCTGGTTTGCATCACTGGGGCAGTGTAAAGTACCTAAAGCATGCCAGCTAATCTGGCCTATTGCTGAACCATTATAAATGACTTGTTTTTCTTCTTGTTCTTTACATGTAACTTTATTTATCGTTAAAGCCCATAGAAATTGAGTAGATTGTATCACTAAGACAGATTTTGAATTCTAAACTAAAGTCTATAAAACTAGAGGGTTTTTAAGCCAGAGCTTTTTCTTCTTAACTGAAATAAAATTGTCGGATTACGCATTGCTCCTCTGCACTTCTGTCTTATGGATTTCTTTTAAGTTACACTAGGATTACAGTTGCCTGTTCTTATTATAAGATGAAATAATGATTAGTCTGAGATCTAAAAGAGTAGGCTTTATAAGTTTTATTTTGCAAGCTATGGGTTCAGCTTTTATTCTAAATGCAGTAATTTTCTTCTAGTTTACTGAGAATGTATGCAATATTTGTGTCATCATCAATATTTTCTGTAATTACTGATTGAAAATATTTTGGAAGTTTTGAGAGAGGAAGGAAATCAGCCAACCATGATGATTTTTCTTCTGTTTATAGTGAAATATATAACTGAAATCCTATTTACCTGCCTTGGAGAGCATGATGAGTATTCAAAACAAGCCACAAATATTAATGATTAATTATATTAGTCCATGTATAATGGTTGGGGTTTTTTTTCATAATGCAGCTCTTCCTCTGAGGCTCTTACAGTGTTGAATGTGTGATGTGTATTTTTAAACAGTATTATACATAGAAGAATGTCAGAAGTGTCATTACAGCTACTCTGATCTACACTTTCTTCAGAACTCAGAAATTTTGCTCTTCACCTAGAAATAATTTTGTATAAAGATTATGGGATTTTTTTTTATTTTTAAATTCTTTCTCGGTAACCATATTGGCATTCAAATCAGAAATTGTATTCCTCTGATCAGCTGTATATTGGAAGATAACATGACAGAATTTGCAAAGTTTTTCTAGACTTTGAGGCAAAGCACTGAAGAATTAATTACTGCCTCATATTAATTAAGATAACAATGCAAAACCCTTCATTAGAAGCATAGGAAAAGTTCTTCCTTGGTCCTTGGAGAGAATATTATATGCAGGCCCTGTTGTGTGGGTTGCAAGGTGTCACTGGAATTTATATGCATTACTTGTCTAATTGCAGTAAATGTAGCATGTCCAGATAGGTTTAAAAGTTGGATGGCTGTTTGTTACTTGCTGGAAATCACTTGAAACCTTGCTACTCAGAGGCAGCTGTTCACAGGTCCTTCACCTCTCCCCAGAGATAGCTGGAAGACTCTGTTGTTGGACCCTGTCTTTTATGGCAGAAGCAGTAAACATGACAGGTTGTTTGGGAGCCATCTGTTTTAAAATGGTTGCTGCTTTGTATGCAGTAATGAACTTGAGATCAGTTTTCTGTCTGTCTTCATAGTAACAGCCTTGTTTGGTGTCACAACAGGTGGAAGTTGATGGGATGAAACTAAACGTGACCAGCGAGTGGAACCTGGCTTCACCCTTATTGTCTGTCACCATTGATGGCACTCAGAGGACTATACAGGTAAACTAACCAAAGCTTCAGTTGTAGAGCCGAGAGAACCACAAGCCTTTGGGTACCCAAATAATACTGGTATGTGGTTGGGTATCCAAATAATACTGGTATGTGGGGTCTAAACTTGCTGCATCCTAAAAATAATGTGACATTGTGTGAATAACATAATCTTTCTGCTTTGAACATCCAGAGCTTCAGCACAGTGAACTTGTCTCAAAGTTACTTATTTACAGTTTGGAATCTCTTTATTTTAAAGAGAAGTTGCTTGTTTTAGACAGAAATTAACCCCAGTTTCTAGGATCTCTTTACTTAATGGCTGTGAGGTGATACAGTTTCTTAATCACTTAAGAAATAAAGAATGGATTACTGCAAAAAAAAAACAAAAACCCAAAACCCCCAAAACCAAACCAAAACCCAAATAGACCCGAAAAACCAACCAAAACCCATGTGGAGTCCTGCAATAAAATCATCCCTCGAGTTTTGATCCTGTGATTTCCCCCCCCCCCCCCTTTTTTGGGCCTTTGCAATTTGAATGTCACAGGACAGTGCATCTCCCGTGTAATGTGATTTTTATATACTTTTATGAAATATGATTAGTTCCATCATTTGAGAAGAAAAATGTAGAAAGCACCCCAAACTTGTGTGGCTCTAAGAGGACTAAAAAGATTAATGTAGCTGTATATTCTTTCCTTCTGGCCACTAATGTGTTTGAAATCAACTCCAAACAAAAAGGTATGCCTTTAACTGCTTTGTAAATTTTCTGAAGCAATGCCACTCAGGATTTATATATTTGTTGACAAATCCTTTGTTTATAAATATCTATTGATCCTCATAATAGTGAAAGGAGGGGGAAGACAATCAAAACTTTTGGAGTTATTGAAAATATTTTTCTACATACAACACTATTTCCTGTACATGTATCAGTGGCACAGTGGTCAGACTTCTGATAATTTACAGTGAAATGTGTGAATTTATTTTTACTCCTGGTAAATTACCCAACTGGAAATACTGTCTTTGCTTTGACTGAATTATAAGACTGCAACTTGAAGATAAAAAATATTGTATCTTTCAAGGTTAGTATCGACCGTGAGTGAAATATTCATTACATGCCCAGGAAAATTATGGACTTAAGTTTTGTAGATTTCTTGGAAGGTTAATGCCAGCCTCAGGGCTTGTGTATATCTAAAATAATTTTTTATTTTAAAGTGTATTTTTATATTTTAATACTGGTCCGTTTTGGTGCTATTTTATAAAGTACATTCCTTATTTTGAGTAGGAAACAATACTGATGTATGAATACATAAAATCTGCCTAAGAGAAAGGCATTATATTTAGAATGGATAACCATATTCGGAAGGCCTCATTACAAACTATATAATAACTTTATGGCTGGATACAGATCTTGGAGTATAACTAATAGTAGCAAGACCAGTTAACTAAAAGTGTAATATTAGAACTGGCACATAAAATGAGTTTAAAAATTAATGATCATGAGAGCTGCATGCTTGCTTCTAGGAGCTGAGCCAGCAATAGTGTTACTTGCACTCCCTGAGTATGACCAAACTGTACGAAATACTGCAGGGCTAGCCACAGCAACAAGCAGTAAGCTGGCTGCACGCTATCTATCCAACAGAATGTGGAGTAAGCACATATGTTGTTTCTTTCTCAGATTTTATCTATAAGTCTTTGCTTTTAGCAAAGAAACCCAGTAGCTTTAAAAGTTATTAATCTTTTAGTGTATATATGTAAATTTATGGGAACCTTAAACTTGACCTCTGGTATCCACTCACTGGAATCTAAATTGGTTTTTTGGTTATGTATTTCTGCAGACTTGCCCCACTGCAAGAACCAAATTAGACAAGTGTATTCCTATAGGTCAATTTGTCTCCAAAAGCAATTGACCCCTGAGTCTTGAAGTATCTTCTTTCAGCAAGACTTAGCCCTAGAGCCATTTAAGCAACAAATGTGGATGAATCGAATAATTCCAGCTGTGCTTTATTAATTTTCAGCCAATCTAATTTCTCTTCATAGTTGGTTTCATTCTTCTAAATTTGCTCAACCAAATACAGTCTTTGTGAACATTATATTTCTTTGAAGGTTTGATTTATGCACCTTCGGCTCGATCCTGCAGTCTGGCCCCAATCCAGCAAAGCACTTAAGCATAGAAGCAGGAAATAAATAATTTTAAAATGTTTTGCTTTAAAATGTATTTATGTAAATTATAGTCTAGACATTCACATTGTTGCATATCTGTCGCACACTTAAAAATAAGTAATTAAGCGTGCTGCTGTATTTCCACTCGTCTGCTGAAGGCTCAATGTGTATTAGAGCAAAGCAGAACGCCAACTCTGCCACAGAGTTAAGAAGGCCTATGAGTTTAAATACCAGGTTTTCTAAGACTGTTTCTAGAGTACAGGACGTGGGAATATATCTGAGTGCCTGAGGAGAGGTATATGCCCTGGTCACAGTCTGTCTAGGGCATATCAGGGCACAAGTAGGATGCGTGGCAGCCCCCTCCCTCCCACTTTTGTTTCCTTTGCGAGGAAGCCCATCTGTGTGCAGCAGATGGGCACTGCAGAGTGCCTGGCCAGGTCCCCAGATGATAGAGGGACCAGAACCCTGGGGGATGCCGCAGGTCCGTTTGCCTGTGGCATGAGGGCTGCTTTGGATTACTGTAAAATCCGTAGGATGCTATACAAAGTGATGAACCAGTGAAAACTTGGGATCATTTGAGCAAGAGGTTTCTGAGATACAGTTTCCAGGGATGAGGGTGTGGGCAGACCTCATAGCATTTCTTGAAGTACACAGATTCCATCATGGGGTTTTTTTGTTGTTGTTGTTTTTAGTAGTTCCTCAGCTAATCCTAGTTTCTCAGCATTTTCTCTGCTTATGACTAGACTCTACCTCTCATTTGGGGAGGCTGAATTCAACACATTGTGAAGTGTAGGATTTTGTTCACCAAGCAAATGAAAATTTGTGTGCACAAATACTTTGCCAAAATGGTTTCCCTTACCTGTTTCCAAAGATGTTAGTGGCTCAGAATCTGACTTAGACCTAGCTATTGTGAATTCAGACTGTGCCTTTGCTGGAAATCAGAGAATTGACTAGAGGCATGTGGTTACAATGTCTCTTCCTGAGGATTCAAATTTGAAGGGATTGGCCGTTACTTGATTGAAAATACATATTTAAAATACATTTATGTAAAAAAACATGATTTGAAAATGATATAGCCTTTCAGGCAATATTTAGAGTAAAAATAAATAAATAAGGTGCTTAATGATTCCTGTGAAGAGTGAGTGGAAAAGAGGAGTGTTGGTTGAGTTGTGGAAAAGAACTGTAAGAACTCCACTCAAAACTGGAAGTGAGAATAGTGGTTCAGAATGGTATCCTGGAAAGTAACGACAGTTGTAAGATAGGTAGCAGGCATATTTTGGGACAATGAGGCCATTTTTATCCCTGTCTCTGCTCCCATGTACAAGTAACCTGGATTTAAGTGAGTCCTGTGCCTGCAGAAGTTGTCTATGACCTTTTCTTTTTCCCTGTGAATGTGAACCAGGGAGCAGGTGGAAGGGGAGAAGGGAGGAATAAGCTGCCTTTTCCATAAAGCTATACATCTCCTTTTATTCCCTCATGTGAACCAGAATCTAAGGGGACCTCAAGATAAATCAATGAAGTCTAGCAGATGGACTTGAACCTAACTGCAAGTCTGTCCTTACTACAGTCTGGTTGCAAGTAACCAACCGCCTTCTACTGGGACATTGCACAGGAAGATCAGGTATCCGCAGAGAGAACAGGTTGCCCAAGAAAAAAATGCATGTAGGAGATCCTCAAACCCTCTTCGCTTTGCAACTATCTGTATTTGGGCAAGTTCTCAAAACCTACCCCATCGACCATCCAAATTCTGAGGATGCTCTGCAGCAACACCACATGGACAAATTTTACAACTCCTTAGTGCTGTTAAATGCTCTGCTTTCGCTGATGCCATCATCAAACACTCAACCCATCCTTATATACCATTTACTTGCAGACAGTTCCCTATAGCAAAAGGATTCTGAGCCAGAATAAATTGTCACCGTCTTTTGCCAACACTGTTGTACCTCTTCATTGTACCATATGCACCCAGCCTTTCCACGGGCATATTGTCGGCTCCCGCTGGTTTCACAGCTCTGCTAGCTTATGTAATGAAACCTTCCACCCTCTAAAGGAAGTGCAGGCATTCTGCCTGGAGCCTGGAAAACTCTTGGTGGCTTTTGGCAGCTTCGGCAAAGCAATTTTACAGTGGCACTGGTGATGCCTTCTCTTTGAATTCCCTGGCTTTCAGAGGATTGGTCTCTGCTGAACTGGAGCTCTGTAGGACGTAGGCAGAACTCAACTGGACAAGATCCTGAGCAGCTCAATATTACTTTGACATTAGCCTTGCTTTGAACAGGGAATATGACTACCTGATTTTCAGAGCTCCTTTCCAGCTTAACTCTTCTGTGACTCTGTTGGACATACCAAACTCTATGGTAAAAAGGTCTTTATCAGTCACAGCAAGGTGTAATTAAGAGAGTAATGGAGTTAGTAAACAAGAACATGATCCTGTAAAGCTGAAATCATCAGTCTCAAGCTTCAAGTGTTTTTGTGAATGAAATACATCAAGATTTATCAGTGGAGTTTTCTCTAATTACAGTGTTATGCGGAATTCAGTCATGGCATCACTTATTATTTTTTCATT
Organism: Elanus axillaris; assembly: GCA_026212715.1. Classification (NCBI taxonomy): domain Eukaryota; kingdom Metazoa; phylum Chordata; class Aves; order Accipitriformes; family Accipitridae; genus Elanus; species Elanus axillaris. The sequence continues at coordinate 4,095,815 of JANZLQ010000008.1, read as the reverse complement.
TAATTTATTTATTGCATCAACAACTGCAGCAGGAGTAGTATATTATACATTCTGGGACATGACAAATTTAAGTGCTTCTCTGATACCATGTTTCTTTTGATTATTATTTTGGTCTATAATAACAGAAAAAATGAAAATGCTGTAGGTTATGAAGCCTTTGTTCCTGGGAAATGTGTGACAGGAGAACAAAGCCTATGCCCAACTATTCATTTCCTTCAATCCTGTGGAGACTTTTTTTCAAACATACGTGTAATTTTTTTTTAGAAAAATTACCCATATATATATATTTATATATTTTACTGCTTTGAGATCTCAGATGTAATCTGTGATAATGATATATTACACAGGTTTCAGGTCTAAAGTACCATTACTTCAGCACACTCATTTTCTTAAACCCTGAAAATGATTTTGGGAAGCTATAGTGAGCAGTGTGCATGAAGACTGCTTGACAGTCCATTCTTTAGTGCTGTGCAATTACTGCACACACTCTGCTGTTGTCATTTACCTATGATTTCAGAATTATTTTTGCTAGATTGTCTCTAGAAGAGCGACACAATGATTTGCAAACAGGGACAGGCATTTGGATATACTATATCCAAATAGCTATACTGTTGTGTAAAGAAAAGCCAGAGTGTGAGCCCCAGCACTGGATTCCTGATGACCCATATTGATTAATTGGTACCTCACTCCCTGGCTTTGTCTCAGCCTGTTCCAGTTATGGCTGACCTAGACAAACCTGGTACAGATTTATGCCATGCTGTGTAGACCTAAGCAGTGGGACTGAGACGGTCATTACCATTTGGGTTTGGGACCAGGCATCAGTCCATGGCCCTCCTTTATTCAGCATAGAATTCAGTATAGAAACACAGACTGCCTGTGTTTTCCTGTTTGCTCCTCCAGCCACAGTCATCTGAGAAAACTGAGCTCAGCCTTGAAACTCCAGAAATGATCTGTGGATATGATACAGAGAAACTGATCTTTATCTCCTCACTTGATGCTCTCTTAGCATTTGAGAGAAGTACAAACAAGCTCTCAAATTTCCCAGGTAAAAGACAACTACAAAAGCCTGTGACATACAGTGTAGTAGTATGCCTTGCTGTGTGTCAGACTTTTAAAATTTTTTGGAAAGTATTAATATGTGTTGGTCAGGACACTGTTGTTGCCACTTACTTCCCTGCAGTTGCACAAAGAGGATGACAGATTTTGGCAAGTTGCTTATTGCAGTCTTATCATTGCCTAATAATTGCTGTGGCAGTGTCCTTTTGCTTCATTTGAATTCCTCCTAGTCCCTCTATTGGAAGAGACTGTGAGCAGTTGATCCCTACCCACTGTGTCCATGCTGCTTATATCCTCATCCTCACTCAGTTGCCTCTCTTCAGTGCTGCAGAGTTGTTCCTTGCAGAGAAGCCTGACCTTATGTCTATGTTGCTCTCTGAACATCTTCCATTTCTGTTACCTCCTTTCTGAGCTGTGGGGACCAGAACTGTGCTGTGTTAAAAACATGGCCTAGACTTCTACCATAACTTAATAGTGTACACTAATTTGTTATCTGTTCTCATTATAAATTTCAAATATTTCCTTTGGCTTTTGTAACCAAAACCAAGCACGGAGCTGATGTTCCTAGTGAATTACCACTTCTGATTGGTAATGGCTGGGGTGGGCAAGTAAGATAAACTCTTCACAAGGAGATTTTGCCAGGAAACATTGAAGCTGTGCAGTGTTTTAGAGCACAGATATTAATGTCCTGGTGTCACCCTTGGCAAACAACATAGCTGTTCTTGTGGGTGGAGGTGGATCCTTCCCAAAGGACCAGACACAGAAGCAGAGAAAAGTCACAGTTAGAAGAAATTCTGAAACTTCAGCATGCATGGTTCAATGCATATCTCCTCGGTGTGCTTGGAAAGACCCAAGTGATCTGCTTTAGATAATTATTAGATAATTGAACTCATTCAGTTTGTGAAAGATTCTGTACAAGAAAATAAGTAATTGTACCACTTAGGTTTCATCGTTTGATCATGGGTGCTGTAAGGACTGACTGAGGCTTCCATTAGTTCCAAAGGTTGTAGGGAAAGGGGAGGTGTATGAAAGCTGGCCTTTTTGGTGCTGCTTGCTGTAATTGCCAATGATGCATATTAAAACAAATATTACTATTATGGCTTCGTTGACATGGGTGTTTGCCAAAATTGTTAAAATTATTACTTTTTAAAATGAGCCTTGAATATGCTTATAGCCTATACAACAACAGTATGGCCGGCTCCTGAGTCATGAAGCCTTTAAAAATATTGGATAACCTTCACTGTGATACCAGAGTATTTGTGTTCATGTCTACTTTAAATAGCAAGTACCCAAATCTCATGAGTGGTCTCCAGTTTGTGTGAAATCAGTTTAACCAAAGGCTGACAACATTCTTGTCCATGGTTTGAATGGAGAATGTGTGACGGGAAGGGGAAAATTCAAGGAAATAAAAGATCATGAAATTACAGGTTACTGCTGCCTTTTAAATTTTTTTTTTTAATTGACCAGCAGAAGCAAAAAGCACACACCACCACCCTTACCTATTCTTTCACGAAAATGAATATTGTGTTGTGGTTTTTTTTTGTTTTGTTTTTTAATCCAGGAAGGAAATGAGTGGTCAACTGTTATGCCCAATCAATCCCCCTGGAATTTATTGTCCACTTTTCAGAGAGGTCTCCCACAATAAAGTTCCATCTACAAACACAAACTTCTCCCTTTCTTTAACCTGATGGGATTAGTTATATCCTGTGCTACTCCAGGGGTTAATCAAATAATGTTAGTTGTCACAGTATCTTATGCCATATTTTTTCCAAAGGAGCTATAAATTTTAATGACAGACAATATTCAGGATGAATAACTATAAGGATTCTGTACGTGTCCAAAGACCAAAGCATTGTATTCAGTTGTTGACAGACACTGTAGTTTTACCATGTCGAAACCTTGAAAGACAAGGAATCGTTCTCCCGAATGTGGTAACACATTCAGAGAGCAAAGGGGAAGGAAGAGGAGGGGCATCAAAGAGCAAGAAAGGACTATGGATCCTGCAAAGGGTCTGTCTCAGAGCAGTCGTAAACATTACCAGATCTAGAATCACATGGCAGCTTGTTACCTGCATGTTGTCCCCCCATAAGAGCAAAACATATTATGGCATGTCAAAACAAGGGTAAAGTTTCTAAGAGTTTTAGTCATTTTATGATTTAACATAAGAACAGCAAAAATTTAGAAGTTCACAGGGAGAACTAAACTCTTCAGTGTTGTAAATAAATAGCTGGAATTGTTGGGCCAGGGTAGATATCCTTTAGATTCATTCTTTACCACCACCAAATAAGCGGTTTTTCTGGGAGGTATGGGGATGGTGCTAGTGTTGGGTTTTTTTGTTTATTTGTTTTAAAGCCTCCCATCCACTACTTTATAACACCTACTTACCTCAGGGGGGTAAAGGAGCACATGGACATGCTTGGAAGGTACTCTCTGTATATGTAATAGCAATACTGCAGTGGTATTAATATTAAACATTTGCATGTCTAAAGCTTGGCAAAAAGAAGTAACAAGTCACATTAACATTGGATACCACCTACAGAAATACTGTGAAGGATCTCTTTCCATTTGTCTGTATATGGGAGGACAGAAATTCCTAAGCCATCTACAGGCACTAGGAGAACAGTTCTCTTAAAAGTGCTAATATGGTGCCTCAGCCTCTTAGAAACTTCCCCTGCACCTTTATCTGTGTGGATTGATGCCCTGTAAGCCATTCATGCTATGTTTAACATCTGTATTGTACTGTTTGGGAATAGATTCCATTTAGTCCCTGGAAGAGGACTTGCAATAGGTGCCGGGGGAGGCCAGTATCTTAGTTAGCATCCTGGTAGGATTCCTTTTAAAGGGAAGGACTGTTTCAGCATAGTACCATTTACACCGATCTTAGACATCTTTCACATGTCAAAAAGCTTCATATGCAGCAGGACTTGATCATCTTGTTCCCCACTGGGTGACTGCTGCCCTTGTAAGAACCTGAAAAATGTGGATGTGGCCTGAGGAAGAACAGCTAACTGAGGCTTCATTTACTATAAAGTGCGATCTGAAACTGATAATGGCTAAGGGTAGAGCAGTACACAAAACTGGGCTGTTTCCATCTGTACTGTAATGCGTTAAGGGGAGGAAATGATGGCACCACCAGTAGAAAACATGAGATTGTGGCAAAAGTAAATTGATCCTCTAAGTGGAAATGCTTGTGAGGCTGCGCGAGTCTGAACCTATAGCGCAACGTAGACAGTCTCCAACATCTAAGAAGGCTTGGTCATGCTGGGAGTCTGGGATCACATCCCTAGCTTGGGATTTTGCACAGTGGAAGGGGAGTGACGAAATTAAATTCTGCTTTCTGCAAAGATTCCAGGAGTAGAGAGAAAAGGAGATTGATAAAACCAAACCCATTCTCATGTTTTGGCAAGACGGTGACTTCATGGTGTCACAACTATTTCTGCAGCTTTCTCCTCCTCTCTGACCCAACCATGGGACTCCAAAGATGGGAGTGACATAGGTGGATGATGGAGCTTTCCAGATGTCCAGGCACCCTCACGTGCACAAAACCTCATAGATGACGTACTAGCAGATGAATCTGCTATAACTTTATGAGGTAAAATACTGTGTTTTTTTCCCCATGACTTTCCTATTGCGGGAATAATTTGTTTTTTAATTAGACCTGTCTGGGGGTGATTCTGGCCTGTATTTTGCCAGGTTGCCTTTTCAAGAATTTATAAATATTGGCCAAAAAATGGGTAACATTCTCCATTTGAAATTCATGGCATAAGATGTTTAGAATTTCTGGTAATGGACAGTTGAAATGAAGCAATAGGGCACGCAAGAAGTTCTGCATTCTGAAAAACAGCATCATGCTGGGAAACTATGCAGTGTTTCACTCAAAATTTTGTCTGTCTGTAGTCTATCTATAGGTTTTCTGGGCTTGGGTTTTTGGGTTTTTTTTGTTTGGCTATTTTTTTTTTTTTGTTCTGTATAGTCTGATACATGTTGTCTGACTGTTAATGTAGTTATGCCACAGCTTGAAAAAGTTAAAAAAATGTTGGCCAAGTGACAATCTGTACATTTTCTGTAACAAATGGTCTCCAGCTCTACTTTCAACAAATAAAGGTGGTATATAGTAGTTCAAGATAAATGTGTTTGAGAACCATGTATGATTTCCTTTGCTGGTTCATATTCATTTTGACTTGACACATAACTTTTCCATTTGTAAGCAAAGCAAAAAAAATTGCTTTGGGTCTGTTGGAGTTTCTTTCTTTTGGTATCACTCCTTCCCTGCAGCTGCTCCCCTCCAGCTTGGAGAGCCCAAGATACCACAAGATTTGTGGAAAATACTCTGAGATCTTGTTGTTGTCTAATAATGTCTATGTCAGTTTACAGTCTCTTTCAGCAATATATATTTTATGTTTGGCTGAGCTTCTTTATCCTCCTTCGTGTAAAGGTTGTTACCATTTTTGTCTGCAAGTGCTCATCCACTGCAGGCTTAATGCAAAGCTGATTGTAACCCTACTGCATCTTATGATGAATAGATCATTGGTACCCAACTAAGTGGAAATAATTTTCTATGGCAAAGCAGAAGAATTTAAAGTCATATCACACTAACCTCTGATAATTTACAGGGATTTACAGATTAAAACGATTATTTGTGAAATGGTTGTGCTATAGCATACACTTAAGATAGAGGAGGAGGATCAAATGCATTTTGTATGATTATGTATGCTTGTCTATTTTTACCTATGTGCATAAGCGTTTTGTTTGTATATACATAGCATATGCAGTATAGCATGCTGTAACCTGTGTGTAAAAATACATATAATATTTATGTAACACTCACACTCATTTGACAGCTTTGAGACTGCAGATGGATTTTTTGAAGTTGTGATTATTTTTTTCCCCCAGATTTATCTTGTTACTGTCTCATAAGGAAAAGACCCTATACTTTTAACTCAGATTATGCTAATAAAGTTAGTCTGAAGCTCTATCAGTTGAATCAACCAGAGGAGCATTGGTTATGTCTAAGATCATGTAATTGACACCAGCAATGTAATTTTACTGTATTGGCAGGTAAACATACAGTGATGTTTTGTCTTTGTTCAAAAGGTAGGCTTCCCTTGCTTTTTGGTGTGAACCTCCTAGTACATAATTTGCAATTTATTAGGAAAACAATGACAATGCATATAATTAGCTATTCTTTTTTGTTACCTCTATTTGATTACTTTCCTGCTATCACATGCAATATGAAACCATCTATTATGAGGTATAGAATATGTAAATATCTAACTTTACAAGAGAAACTGGAGACTGGTCCTTTTTCTAAAGAGGTGTAAAATAAAAGAATAATTGTTAACCATGTCCTTTCATTTTCTTGAAAACATCAATTACATTTACAAATCCCAGAAACACAAGCCCACCAGCGGAACAGAAATAACTCCTTTCAATATGCTTCAAAAAATCTAATCACATCTAACAGCTGAAATTTATTTACAACTGTAATTTGAAACATTAATTATGATAATGTGCTGACTTCTTTTGTAACATGGTTCTCAAAAGCCTGGCAGTTCTCTTTTTGGTCTTGATGTAACATATGTTTTGTGACTTGGAGAATTTATCTACCTTTCTTTCTTGTTTTTGTTTTTTGAAATATACCCAGAAAGGAAATGTCTTTTTCTCCTCTGTTTGTTAACTATTTTCCTCACCTTCCCCATTATTCCCTGCCCCC
>JANZLQ010000008.1:4050852-4088946 GCA_026212715.1 Elanus axillaris | reverse complement strand
CCCCCCTCCCCCCATGCCTGCTACCTGCTAATTCAAGAGATGAATTTTAGTGCTTAAAACTGACTTTTAATGCTACAGACAACCGAATGTAATGCTTTGTATTTTGGACACAGCAAACAGTAGCAGAGAGGATTTACTATGGTGTGATACCAGGGCACTTCAACAGCATCAGAGCAGGAAGAAGGTTGCTTATATCTTTGTCTTGTCTTGAGACTGTGGCTTTAGAAGGTGCCTTCTTGATACACATATATATTTGGCTTTATTAAATTGGTTATTAAATTATTTTTGAAGGGGCTTAGTTATTGCTGTGCTAGCTTATTTAGTTGTGAGTAAAGAGAATCTGTGTGAGGAAATACTTTAATGATTTGGTTTTCAGTTGTGAAAAATAAGTCAAGTTGTCAAGATACCTGGCTTTACTTTGAAAGCCTTTAAAGAAAATGACAAAAGAGCTCTATTTTTCTTTTTTTTGTTTTGTTTTTTAGGTTGTGTTTTTCTGTGTGACGGGGAGATTAGCCAAAAAAATGGAATTTTTATTAGGACATGAAAAGGTCTCTAATGACCCTTGAAAGCGCACAAAAGGGTAGCACAATAAGTGACAGAACTCTAACGAGGGTGGAGGGCATTCCAGGAAAAAAAGAAATTAAATCCTTTAATTTTTTTCGGCTTGCCATTTTCTGACAGCTTATCAAGTGGTTGGGACTTGTTTGTTTTGGCATGCGGTTCATTCATTGTAGGCAGCCGGTACTTTGTTCTTCTTTGTGGTTTCCAAAACCTGATTGTGTTTATCCTAGACTGTGGGAAAAGTGTATATTCCTGTTTCCTTTATAAAAGTAAACGTCAGGTTTTGTATGAAATTTTATTTCCCATATTTTCCATTCCATTAATCATTATTGTTGAAATATGTCAGGCTTTGGCACATCATCCTTTGTTTTCATATGATTGTACAGATTGCAGTGTCAGTGTGTGACCTGTTAAGTCAAAAAAGAAGCATGTTCGGGCCATAGTAATTATTACTTCATAAAGTGTAGCTGAGGAACATGCACCATTATTGAAAAGGGACCAGGATTTAATTTATTGCTATTAAAATTGTTTTGGGGGCTATCTAGCTATTGTTATATAGCACTTTCTCAGTCTAGAGAAGACAAGGCTAAAGGGAGCTGTGATAATGGCTCTTCACATACCTGTAGGTAGCTGTAGAAAGAAAGGGAGTAATCTGTGTTTCATGTCTGTGATGAAAAAGAGGATAATTAGTGTGCTGCAGTTGCAGTAACGGTTATTTTAGTCAGATATTAGGAAAAAACTTCCTAATGATAAGGATGCTGAACGCTGGGATAAATTGCTTAGGGAGACTGTGAAATCTCTGCAATTGAAAGACTTTAAGAATGGGTTAGACACATTGTTTGGGAGTGACACAGGTGTGTTTTGACTCTGCTGGGGGTACTAGGCTAGAAGATCTCTCAAGATAATTTGCAGCCCTATTCCTAGGATTCGTTGTCTTTAAAATGCTGAAGATCTCTGTGCAGCTTTTTGTTTGCAATTTATACTCACCTTCTCAGATCTGTGCTTCTATACTCATATGTACACCTGGCATTGTGTAAGTATTAGGCCTGTGTTCGTGACTAGGGCCCTGATTTGGGGTCTATATGTGCCATAATTTAATAGCAGGAAGAAAAAGGGAGAAAAACAACTTTGCACGTTGAAGGAGACGATTTACAAGAAGAAAGAATTCTTAATGCATTTTGCATATTTAGATTATGGATAATACTGTATTAAATCAATAACATATTGTCTTTTGCATTGTCTTGTGGCTTACTGACAATGTAATATTTGAAGACTGCTTAATCACTTCAATCAACTCCTGAACCACAGTAGGTGACCAGACATTTCATAAGGTCATTTTTTTTTCTGTTTTCAAAGTAACATCATTGGAAGTTTGCATTTTAAAAAGAGATTAAAATGTCTCTCATTAGGAGAGAATGAAGATAATACTAAATGTGAGTAACAGGAATACAGAATCACAGACATTTAGAGATGGCAGAAGCCTCATTATTCATGACAATTTGTCTTTCTGCAAGTCCAAGGTTGTTCTGTGTTGTACTTGACCATATTGTTTTCATTGTTCTGCAAAAATAAATGTTACTGAGTTGACTGAACAAACCCAAAATCTGAGCAGAAGTATGAATTGGACTTCTAGTACTGAAACTGTTGAAGGAAAGGGTTTTATTTTATCTGTTTTATGTACAGATTTTTGTACTCAATTAGTTTTCATTACTTTACAGTGATGTGACACAGAGAAAGGAATGGTTTCAAATTCCGGAGACACTTCTAATCAGTTTTTACATCTGTTTTTTTCAGCGGCTTTCTCGGAATGCCTCTGGAGATACAAGCATTCAGTTTCTAGGCACAGTGGTAAGTACATATAACTATTATCAAGAGTTACGTTGGTAGAAGAATATAATGTAAACAGAAAATAGGCAAATTACACTGGCAGCACATTTGATGCTTGTGTTTGTGGAGGTTAGTATTATGTGTAAATATTCTGAGCTTAACAGGTGAATTGAGGCAAATTTCTGAAGCTAACTTTCAAGGCACAGTGCACAGTATCTGCATTCCACATATCAATCGATTCAAGTCTGCCTCTGTTGCATTTACAAGGCATTTAAGAGTAACTGGTTGTAGCCTTGTAAACTTACTGCAATGTACTCAGGTTTGGTCCACACCAGGATCAAACCCACTCTTCCCCACCACCTCCACTTTCTGACCACTGTTGCTTCACCATACCATGTACCCTCACATCCTAGAGGTGGGGCAGTACCTTATGAAAAGACTATTTAGTAATGCAAAGTGTTCTGTCCTTTTTTCACTCTAACCAAATGTCATAGCTCTGTAGTTGTCCCAGATTTTGTTTGCTGCAGAGAAGTATGCCTAAATCCTAACCAGATTTTATACCATTAGACAGAATTTACTTAATAAAATAGATTTTTTCACCTGCTATTATCTGGAGCAGTCATGTATACTGTAGAAACTAAAGTTTTTTGTTAGGTGATGGATGCTTATAAACATATATGTGATTCAAGCAGCTTCCAGTTCCATGATTTGCATGATTAAAATGCAGTCAGTGAATTTTTCCAAGTTCCTTATGCACCTAAAAATAGTTCTGATAAAATTGAAGTATCCTCTAAAGTGAGTTGTCCTGATTGCTGCCAACAGGTTTCCCTCAGTGACATTAACAGTGAAAAGCCTAGGAATTAAATCTTACTGACTAGCTCGTGTGCACTTATTGGATCTTAGTTATTTCGGGAAATCAAGTATGTGATTATAACTAAAATTCTCAAGAGGACTGGACAGAAGAGCCTGTAGTAGTCTGTCCATGATTTTTTATTTAATGTAAATTATGCATATATCTTGCTGATCAAGCCCAGAGAGAGTACTTCAGCGAGCAGGGTAGAGAAGCAGTAATGAAGTCTGCTTCCCACGGTTTGCTCCAATACCAGTTCTCCCGCAGAATCCAAGCCAGAGTCTGCACCTCTGTTTCTATCAGTTTCTCTAGCCTACAGTCCTCCTTTCCCCTAAGTCCCTGTATTTAATTTGCCCCTTGCTCCTTTAATATCCTTGCACTCTTCTGATTTCAACTTAATACACTCAGCTTAGGTAATGGGGTGGAAGGATGGATTTTCCTTGCAATGATATTCCCTACAAATTGCCTGCATGTATAGATACACAGTCTATATGTGTGTAGCTGCGTGTGTAATGTGTACACATACACAAATGTAAATGTGCAATCAAAGAAAAGAATATAATCTTAATGAAGGTCCTAGAAATACATTTTGGGCTCACCATTACGTATCTCTTACTAAACCTTTGCTAACAGTAGAAGTGCAGTCAAGATAGTAAGTGTTTGAAAGGAATATTTAGCAGCAAGGAAGTCTTGATTGCTCATTATTATTAAAAGGTGTTTTTATCAACATAATAAACAGCTTGTGAAATTATTGCTCTGCACTATTTTTCATAGTAGAAAATGTTAGGGATACCTTTGAGCATTCTGTGTTACTTTTGATGGGGGCAAATGTTGATAGCACTTCAGTGGTGGCAGGCAGCGTGGTGCTACTGAGCGTACACACCGCTGACCTGTCCATCAGAACATATTTTTAGAACCAGCTGATCTGGTTCAGTACAGCTCCCTGGCTTGTCAGGAGGGCATCAGCTTTGACAAATGGCTTCACTTGATTTTTTGACATTGGACGGTAGAAACAATTCTGCTACTGGTTTTGGATAAAATACAAGCCCCTGCTTCAGGAAGCCAGGTGACACTCTGAGAAGTGAAAGGTATACTCCTCTATAAGAAACATCCTCACTGTCCCAGTTAGCTAGGTGAAGGACAGAGAAAACTACATTGCAGCAGAAAGACACCTGCTTAATATGAATTCTGCTGCATAACATATGGTAAACGTGTGGACAGTAGGACAAAATGTTTCTGCTAGTGTAGCGCATATTTCTGTTGTTTTAGAGGAGAGCAGGAAAAATCATGTTGCTTTCCCTAGGGAAATCATAGCTTTGAGTGCACGCTGTTAGCATCATTCGGGAGTCTACACGGATTTGTAATAATACTTCTGTTTATTTCTGATCGTGAGTAGAAATTCTTTGCTGCTTGAGCGTTTCTCTTCTCTTCAAATTGTAGTGGCGTTAGATAGCTTATTTTCACCGAATTGTTTTTTTTGGTAGAGGGTTATAAGTCAGATCTGCTATAGGATTCATGCTATTGGAGGATGTACAAGGATGATTCTGCCTGAGGAGCAAGCAACTTTTAGCTGTAAGAAGCAGTTGTTGAATAGGAGGCTACACTGATTTGGTTTAATTTTCTTGGTATGATAACATTTTGAGTCCTGATCAAAGGATTTCAGAACAGATCATGGGTTATTGCCATAATTGAGATTTTACATGAGTTTTTACTCATTTTTCCTCTCTACTGAAGATGACTAGATGTCATGTGCTGATGGAGTCCTTCTGTGGCTTTACACTAGAATTATTCAGATAGTGTATTTATTAATAGCATTACTGTAACACCAAGGAATCTTATTGTGCTATAGATTGTACAAAGAGAAAGGAAAAAGGGTAATACATGCTTCAGATTAATGTCCAAAACCATGCCCAAAAGCAACAGTACCCAGGAAACAAGGAGGCAGTCGTTTATGGGTTGTTTCCTGTGTGTAGGCAGCTCACAGAAATAGGTTTGTAACAAACATAGAATCATAGAATCAATTAGGTTGGAAAAGACCCTTAAAATCATCAAGTCCAACTGTTAACCTAACACTGCCAAGTCCACGCCTAAACCATGTCCTTAAGCAGCACATCTACATGTTTTTTAAATACCTCCAGGGATGGTGACTCAACAACTTCCCTGGGCAGCCTGTTCCAGTACTTGACAACCCTGTCAGTGAAGAAATTTTTCCTAATATCCAATCTAAACCTCCCCTACCGCCACTTGAGGCAGTTTCCTCTCATCCCATCACTTGTTACTTGGGAGAAGAGACTGACAAGGTCCCTCCTCAGCCTCCTTTTCTCCAAGCTTTACAACCCTGGTTTCCTCAGTTGCTCCTCCTAAGACTCATTCTCTAGATATAAAGATATGAAATAGAAACATAAAGATCTATAGAAAAATACTAAGGTCTATTCACAGGGCTTCTGCTTCAGCCTCTGCAGTTCAAAAGCCTGTATGTTTGAGTAGTCTTTCAGAGGACCAAAGTCCACCCTTCATTCCTCTCTTTCCAGTTAGCCTCCGGTTTCTGTTGAGTCTCTTGTTTCTTCGTTCCACCTTCTGTTCTCTTACGTGAGAGGAATGTTTTCTGTTAGCCTGCTGATGGTCCCAATCATCTGCTGGTTATTCACGCCTCTGTCAGCAGGACTTCAGCAATGAAATATGTCTGGGCAGGCAGCCTTTAACACTAAGAAAGCTACAAGTATATAAAGAACTACAGATTATTATGGAATCATTAAACTTACTCTAGACTGTGCGTAATGGCCTCTGTGTAGAGTTTTGGATAAAGAAATACTGTCTGTATACTCAGCTAGTGAGTGGCCTGGCTCTGTTGCATCTGTAATGTCATTGTCAGTGTTGGGCTGCGGGCTGTGCTTAACAGCGATGCTCTGCTGGCTCAGTGCAACACTTTATTCAAAAGAGACAGTCCCAGACAGTGAAGAGTCCCCAGCCACAGCAGAAAATTTCACTATCCTCTGCTCATTATTCATGCCATTTCTTTGATCTTCTGTTCTCTAACATCAGAGCAGCGATATAGACAAAACCAGTTACTTCTTTCCCCTGGGGAAGGATGAAAGAACATATATGTGACAGATATTAGTCATGTTGCTCAGTGTATTACTTGACAACGTTCCTTCAGTGGTGAACACAACATTGGAACCCATGTGGAACAGCGGAATTGCTCTGACCTAAGAATCAAGCCATCTTTAGGTGCTTCCGAGTTTCCTAGCACAATTTTCTTGATTCAGCCTTCTCACAGGAGGTTTTGCCATTGCTTCAGTCTCAACCCTGATGCTTTTGGCACCTTTGATTTACAAAACATTTGAAGTTTTGCTGTGGAGGCTTATGCTCTCTTATTTTTGCTATTAGCCTTATTAATGCTAAGCTTGCTGTTCTTCAGCCTTTTTGCAGACCCATTTAAAATAGTCCAGAGACCCACTGCCATGACCGGATCTGCAAACTCCAGGTTGAGAACACTGGATTTAGGAAAACTAGTCTCTGTCAAGCCCTGGCCATGCCTTTTAGTATAGTTGGCATACATTCTAGTACAGTAGTCATCACTCAGTATTAATGACTTTTTGATTGTTCTGTAGCTACTTCCAGATAGATTGGCAAAAGGATGTTTCATACGCAATCAGGGTTATTAGTTATGTATGTTCTTTATGAAGTTGGTCAGAAGTGGAGAGCTTTACATAGAGGCATTCATCAAAATCTTTGCCTTTGCTTCCTGGCTTATTGCATATTCATCATTTATGTATCTAAGGTAATCCTAGGAGCTACAGGTCGGTATATGAACTTTACTTCTCACTGCTGATTTCTGTTTCCGCTCCTTCCTGCTGTGACTTGTCTGCTTTTGCTTCAACAGCGAACTTCCAACTTTCTGTCCATTATTGAGGCTTACAAATTGTCCTGGAACTTTTCAGTCTGTGTATAATCTCATCAGCTTCCAGACAGCTTCCTCCTCCTTTTTTTCTTTCTCCCTGCATTCTTATGAAGACCAATTAAATAGCAATAAAGATGGAAGCTTTGACTGTATGAGTGTGATTTAGTTCACAATGACAAATGTTTAACAACCTGCTTCTTTCACCCTTACAAATCATTGCAATTCTTAACAGTTTTTCTTTCTTTCTGCTTTTCTTTCTATATGTGGCACTTCTGAAACTAGATACTGAAGATTTATGCAGACTTTCAAACATTGGTTGAAAACCTGCAGAGGTTACAAAGGTTGTATTTATTGGAATATGTAGAGTATTAACCACAAGAAAATAAATATAGTCCAGTAGGTGTTTATTTTGCAAGATAGTGTCTTTTTTTTAAATGGTTTTTTTTTTTTACTCTTCCTTTTCACAAGCCTTAAGATTAGGGTCCCTGCTGATCTAAAGGGAATTCTACTGTTGCATAGATTTTTTTCTTTTCACCCAGTTTCAGAGGCACTGTGAACCGCAGTGTTTCTAGTAGTAGAGCTCTTGTCAGTGGCATTTCACTAGTGCAGAATGTGTCACTAGGAAAAATGGGCAGTTGCTTCTGGAAGCATTAACTTCTGCAAGTCCCTTTTGAACATGGGCAGTGAGAATCCAGAGACTGGCTACAAGCTGCTGCAGTATTTTGCAGGAAGTGGATAATTCACGCACCAAGGATTTCACTTGTGAAAGTAGTGATACTTCGGCCCATCATTAGGATTTGGCGGTGAGAGTTGTTCCAGCTCACCTGATGTGGATGATTGGGCGCGGTCACACAGCTACATATGCTGTTCTCATTTCAATTCTGTTATATATTTATTTGTTTTAAAGCAGAAGGTATAGTGAAGGTATTAAAGCTGTCCTTTGGGGGAAAACTGAAAAGCTCTTGAGAGATCTAGAAATAATGGTGTTCCTAAAAGCTAAGTCCTAAACTCAGTTAGATTATTTTGGGAATCTTGCTCAGGATTCCTTTGGAAAGAGAAATAAGAAAGCACTCAGAGTTCTTTCTGAATTTTGCTTCTGTGACTTAAAAGAAACTACAAGTGCCACAAGTTGCCACAGAACAACTTCTTGTCGTCTTTGCCTGAGACCTCCTTGAGCGAGAGGCAGTGGTGTCAAGGTGAAGCTGAAGCTCCATCTGTGCTTGTTGGTTGGCCAATGTGAACGTGCTGGCTGGCGGACTGGCTGCTGCCAAATTTCCTTCAGCTGGAGTATGGGTTTAGGTCGCTTGTTTCCTTAACATGGCCAATGCTCTTCAGGTTTGTGGAAACATAGTTATGGTTCCTACTATACTTATAGGTAGTTGGACTTACCTACCTTTTCTTCAAATTTGGTTGAAATTGATCAGCAGGTTAAAATAGTGTCTGTGGGTGTAAATGGGATAATTGGATGGAATGAGTTGGGGATGGGCACTGAGAGGCAGAAATCTGGATTGCAAGCCTTGCTTTCTTACAAAACCAGACTGGAAACAGGCTGTTACATTCAGATTCTAATTTTTTGCCTTTATTTATTTATTTATTTTTAATCTTGGCCTTTTCTTCTCTTTTCAATTGAAGTTTTAATTTGCAGAGAAAAAATGTGTGCTATCTGTTGTGTAGTAGTCTTTGCTTGTAATGAATTATGCCCCTTATCCCTCAGAAATAAGCAAATGGAAAAATACTGATTTCTGATTTTCCACACTTCATTTGACAAGTTTCTTTCTTGTTGAGCTCAGTAATGCTTTAAGGACAAGGACCGAACTTGGTTGGTTAGCCTGTTACTTCTTGGAACACAAATGGACAGGTGACCCAAAGGTAGCTCAAGAGATTTCCTTTGGTAGACTAAGATTTACCAATGTTGAAATAATTATTAGTAGCTTTGTTTGGCCAAAGAAGTATTGTTGGGGCTTTTTTTAAGCTGTATCAAGACTGTTACCTCATAGTGAAGATCTAGTGTTTTCTTCTAAAGATGATGTCTACTGCCAAGTAATAAACATATGTGTAGCCCATGTTTTTAAACAGCTTTTTGATGGCTGCAACTTCGGCAGATATCCAAGAACTGTTTAGCAGGTATTAATTTATATGGCTTTAAAGCTTAACCAGGAACCTTAATGAAACAAAGGCATGATGAAGTTAGTAAAGCTAATTTAAGTCTCTGAATGTAAATTTTAAGTGAAGTTTTTATTGATAATAAATATACTTTGTTTCTCATTAGTCTTCTAGGCTTCAGTGGTAATATCAGTAAAATAAACATGTTTTACAAAGATTTAACATTAAAAATGCTATTAATATGACCCTTGGTACACCAGCACAATTAGATTTCAAAGTGAGCATTTAGGATGTAACAGCGATTAATGACAACCATCGAAAACAATTTTGAACTCCATCAGTTTAACTCAGGAGGGTAAACTTAATATGATAATTTATCTAGTTGAATTGTATCAGCTTAGCAGGAAAGTATGCAAATATGTGACCCTTACCTAGAATCTAAATGGATGCTGTGCTGATAGATTTATCAGTTCCATTAAAGAACTTTAGGGAACTTTGGAATTTCAGCAATTGTTCCCTTGGAGGCTGAAAACCAAACCTGATCTCATACTGGGACCATTCTGGTCTGCATATTTCCATAATTTGCCTTTGCTACTAATATGACAGCAAGACGCAAATAACTGTTTCTAATAATATCAAATGGAGTTGTGGAGGACAGCATTTTAATGTAGTAAAAGACCTCCCCGTGGGGTTGTTATTGCCACTATAGAACAGCAGTTACACAGTTGCAACAATAGTCTCTTAATTGATTCGTTTAATTAGCAAGAGATGAAGCTTGTGCTGCATCTTGTCATCTGTTATCATGGGGGCGGCTACAGAGAGAATCTTTGCGTTTGTCACTCTACGGTCGCGTTTAAGTAGAGTAAAAGGAAACTTCCAAACACATTTCAGCTATAGAGGTGAGCGTTGTTAAGAATGTTTTGCAAATGTGCTTCCACTTCAGTGCGTGGACACGTCTGGTTTAAGAATCGGCATGGTCTCTGGAGTAGAATTTATGACAAAGCACTGTTTTACTGGGGGAAAATCTTAATCCAGCGATGCCGGGCATTTCTAACCTAAATATGCAAATCTAAGTATTATAGGAATGGTGGATTATTTGGGGCATCACTATTGTAGACTAGATTTACTTGGAAGAAATAGGGTCAGATTAGTGAAACCAGCCATCTGCCTTGTGATTGCTTTTTTGTGGCATTTTTGTTTCTAGACTAGATAAACAATGAGTTGCATGAGCACATGGTCCATAGTAGGAAGCATGTGTAAAAGAGGGACTTTCTTTGTGGTTGGTTTTCCCTGGAGTAGTTATGAATACAGATACAGTGCTGTGCTTGCTTCTGGGAGATGAACTCATTTTTTACTCAGCTCTATTTTATTTACATTTTAAGGGTATGTAAATAAATATATTTTAAAAGCATGTATATATATCGGGAGCTTCAGTTTCATTTTTCTTCTCTTCTTGGCTTAGTTTTCTGTTCAAGGTTATTCTTCCTTATGGAAGGAAATATTTCTAGAGGAGGACAAACTTCTTGTTAAATGCTAATTAATAAAATGAAGGTTACGTTGGCATACTTCTGTTGTCATAGCACTGACCTAAAATACGGGATCTCTTACTAATCTGAAATAAATTAGACAGAGGGGGAAGCAAGTAATTCTGTGCATATGAAACACTTGAGATGTCTACTCCTGGTCTGTTTTTTAAATGATTGTGCTTTGGGTTTTTTTCTTTATTTGTATTTGTTTTTGTTTTTCCACTTGTGTGCTGTAGTGTTGGATATGCCATCTAATTTTGGAGTATGATGGTGCTGTCAATCTGTGTAGCAAAGGGACAATGTGCTGTTAGAGAAAGTATCTTTTTTAGGACGATTTAAACGAAGATTTAGCCCGCTTATCATTAAAGATCCCATGGTAATTTCCACAAGGTTCTGAGATCGCTTCATATTCTGAGAGTCTTGGCCAAAGTCCACTTTGTGTAATTACCTTCTGTCTGCACAAATCCCTAATGCAATTTTCGATGTGTTTGGTATTTTTCACTTCCTCTCCTAAATAGTGAAAATATTGCCACACACTGCTCATAATTATTGTGGGTTATATCCTAAGTTCAGATAAAGAGATTCCTGTAAATTACCTTAATGAATTTTGCTTTCCCATTGTTAAAGCACCGGAATATGTGACAAAAGATGAGTAAACAGTAAGATATGTAACTAAATTCACCAACGGATGAAATAACTCTTAATTTTTTGACTTTTCCGTTTCACTGCATTTTGGCTGCCTATGAGCTAAAATGTGTCTACAGCTAGGACTATCACTGAGGGAAAGGCCAACTCTCAGACCATGTCAGAGGTCAAACTTAACACACTGCACAGTGCTTTGAAGCAGGTAGGAAGCCAGTGTGGGGCCCTTAAGTGTTGTCTTCGGGCACTCAGTTGGCTTTTACTTCCCTTCCATACTTTTTTGTTCCCACAACTGAAACCCTTGCCTGTGCCTTTGTCTCAACTAAAACTGGTTTCAGTTCTTCTTTCTGGATGCCTTTCATGGACTCCAAAATACCTGTTGAACCATCCTGTCTTTAAAATTGTCTGCTGCTGTGTTGTCCGTTTTGACAGAATTTATTGCCTTATACTTGAAGTTCAGTCCTCCTGTCTTCATCACCAAAGCCTTATATTACTTTGTCATATGCCATGTCCAATCTTTTCTCCTGATATTTCATTTCTTCTTTCTAGTCATCCTTTCTTTGATTTTTCTGCCGTATTTATCTTCTCCATCTTTTCTCAGATTGCTTCTCTTGTGCATTTCCTGTGTCAGGGTTTTTTTTTAGGCATGCTTGTCTTTTTGCTAGAAAGATACATGGGTTGAGAAGAGAGGTATTACTATTAATCTGACATTAACCTTAATGTTTTTCTGTAAGTAGCATTTAGGAGAAGCATGAGGATAAGAATAAACTATAGAAAAATTGCTGTGCATCAGCAAGTCACACAGGTACTGGAGTTAACATATAAGTATTACAGACAGGGAGCACCAGGGACTCCTGTAAGACAAAAGTCTGCCCTTTGTCCCAGTTGTGTATCTTACAGTGTCTGGGTCCAGTTTATTCACCACATGTAAAATCTTGTGTTAGCCTTCAGCTGATATTTTGAAGCTCTGCAAATTTTGCCCAGTGTTCATTTAAGGCTCTACACGAATAACAGGGGAATTTACCATGCAGAAACAGACAGCTTATTTCACTTCTTATGAAACTAAAGTTTCATATAAATTCTCTTCTGTGTAAAGCATGTTGAAAATTATGTTAATTACTTTTTAACAAAGGTCTTGTGCATCCCTGCTGATCTGAAGGACAGCAGTCCACACTGTCCACTCATACTGGTACACCCAGGCAGCCTACATCTCCATTTCATTCATGCCATTTGATATTTATAGCCCTTGCCCATAGCAAGACGAAGGAAGGTGAAGGGCAGAGCAGTTGTAGTAGGAAGTATCATGCTTGTGTGTGACCATCTCCCAAACACCAGTCTTATGTCTTGGAGAGGTGCCATGTTGGCAGGGTGCACAGGAAGTATTCGCATAGCAAATCGTGTTATGAGCGGCAGAACCACAACAAGGTTCTTCCTGCATCTGATGATAATTGTTTGATTGGGGGGAGGGAGGGAGAAAAGGGAGGTCAGGGCAACGTGGATGAAAAGGAAAGGCCCGCACTATTGTAAGGACAGTGAAAACAAACTGCCCCTGTGCCAGAGACCTTCAGTGCGTATGACACAGCAGCGCAGAGTGGGACACGGGAATATTCCATCGAGGCCAAAAAGCCCTGTGGGTAGGAAAGCTGTGGTGATGTCCTGTGTTTCCACTGCTACCTCCTCCTCCTTACTTCAGAGCGATTTCTCCTCACATGCCCTCAGAACCAACTCTCACTTACTGCTTTCTTTGATGTCAGTCTTCATATGAGGAAAAACAAAGATGTTTGAGTTTTAAAATACTTACATTAGTGTTCTGTTACAAGTCTTCGGGCGTTCCTTGTTTTTTTGTGAGCGTTTTGTGTTATTTTGTTTTTTTCTCCCTAGGTTTATCTTATAGTTACAAAAGAGCTGCAGGGAAGCCCTCCCTTAGACTTATAAGTTCCAAGCCCACTGTTAACATTTAACAAATACTCAGCAAGCAGAACAACCCAATGTGGTTGCTGGACCTAAGCCAGATCTGGACACTGCATCAAGAAGATCACAGCTACATTCTGAAAGGTATCTGTCCCACAGCCTGGTTTTGCCACATTGACTTAGAAAAGGAGTGCGAGATAATGGAAATATCCTTGTTTATGGCATCAAGTGGTGGCTTTGACAAGGCACAAACTTTGCTCAAGTTTCCTGTAAAGCAGAAGATGCTTTCAAGAAGTAAGGAAACATCCCAAGGAGAGAGAGGGGCAGCGAGTTTCTCCACCCTTAAAATGTTTTTCACTATGCTGCAGGCAAGATGAAACCCCAGGACATTACTGTTTCCTAATTTA
This sequence comes from Elanus axillaris, assembly GCA_026212715.1. Classification (NCBI taxonomy): domain Eukaryota; kingdom Metazoa; phylum Chordata; class Aves; order Accipitriformes; family Accipitridae; genus Elanus; species Elanus axillaris. The sequence continues at coordinate 4,075,218 of JANZLQ010000008.1, read as the reverse complement.
TCTTAAATAGCCAAATCGAAATGCAATGTTGCATGTGAAGTAACGGTTCAAACATGCTCAGACTCTTGGAGAGGCAAGAGAAGACTCTCATAGTCATAGAATATTTGAGGTTGGAAGCGACCCCACGCCCCTTCAAAGTAGGGACAATTACAGCAGTCTCATCAGGGCTGCATCCAGTTAGCTTTTGAGTATCTTTACAAACTCCATATCTTGACAGCGTATTCAGTGATTTTGCAAGTTCTTGGGTGTCCCTGAAGGCTTTACAGGGCAGTGACACAAAAGTAATATAGATGGAGAAAATCAGGACAAGCAATTCCAGGTCTGCAGGAGTGCTGAAGGTAAAAGGGAATAATCATTCTTTACCAGAGCTTGTAGGACTGCACTAAGAAGTACCCGGTTGAGGAGAGGTCAGAAGCTCCACTTCTAATCCGAAAAAGGCAGGATGCTTGTGGTGGAGTCATAGGCATGTAGCAGAATGCACTGGTGGTGGTGTAGAGGTTTTAAGATGAGTAGAGAGCTCTGGCAGGCTGATGCCTCTTAACCTGTCAAAATCCATCTAGAAGGCAATGATGGAAGCTGTAGAGAAGGTTAAGAAGAGATTGTCACCAGAGATTAATTGAACTCTCAGTGTATCATTAGTGTCGTGAAGGAATAAAGATTTTAATAGAAACACCCGTAGGGTACACAGGAAACAGAGCATCAGAAGCAAAGTGTCAAGCAAAGGGAATCTGTGTACAAAACGGAGGACTTGCCCCACCTGCCCACCCAGTAAACACTTTATAACCATGTCAGTGTTAAAAATTAAAAAGTAAATGCATGGGTTTTGTAGATGTGTGTAAGTTAGCCACTTTTCTTTGAGATGGTAGATAAATTATTAGGGGGAGAAAAAGTGTGTGACCGAGAATCTTAGGTGCATGCCTTAATAACACGAGGGTTCACTGGGAAGTTCAGTAGGAAAGTGGTATCAAAGCTGTCTGATTAATTTCCCTCCATGATCTGAAGGCTTGGTCGTTTGTTCTTTGCTCTTTTAGTTACGGAGTTTTCCTTTATTATTAGGATCATGATTGCTGGCTTATTTCTACATAGGTTTCCCTACATTATTTGCTGCGCTCCAGAAGCAGCTCTACTTGTGGCAAACAGTGTCTTACCCTTCTCCTTTTTCTTTTAACTCTAATCCTAGAGCTCTTGTTGAGAGGCATAGGAACCAAAAGTCATGAGTTCCCTGGAATTCAGGAGGGAGTTTTCACAAACACATCACTGAATGATCCACCCTCAGCGGTTCATCTGCTGAGACTGTGCGTTAGCAGTCGTGACTTTTGAGCCTGGGACTGATTCAGCTGTATTATTTTCAGGTGTCTGTCTGCTCTGGGGAAGCTCTTCAACTTTGTGCCAGCTCTCGAAGCGTTTTTCAGACCAGTGTGGTGTTTCAGATTTGGTCATGTTCCAGGTAGCACCAATTGGTTCCAAACCTACTTTTCCAGCATTGTGAGGCTGCTGGGGGGCCCCTCCAGCTCTAGAGAAAACAAACTGCTATTCCACTTCTGAATTTCTTCTTCCTGGCTTGGTTTGAGGTTCATGAAGTCCACTCCTGTTCTGCTAGAATTATGTTTGAACCGACATCAGTAACACGAATGATGTAACAACTTACCTGAAACATCTCACCTGAAAAAGCTGACAGATGATCTTACGTCGTGGTGAGGCTGCACTGTGTGCATGTGGTGAATTCAGTAGTTGGCCTCAAATTAGTGACAACTCTGTTGAAATGGGGCACTGGCTGCCAAAGAATTTGGATGTGCTGGGGTTGGAGAATAGGCACCCTGAGAGCTAGTTGTGTGGAGTGGAAGTAGGGCAGCCTGAGCCAAGCTCTTTTCCTTGGGCTTGAAGGAAGCAGGGTGGACTCCTGTTACCATAGGTGCCTTGCAGTGTCCTTCTGGGTAGTGAGGGAGGAAGGGACCGTGAAAAGACACAGTGAGGCAACTACTTGAGGTTGTAGTGGAGATATTAGGTCGCTGGAAGTCCTTTCCCTTATATAAATTTTGATGAGCAGAGTAAAAAACATCTGAGATGGAAGTCAGGCTGTGATTTCCACCTATTTTCATGTACGGCAGTGTGAGATGTCTAGCACAAGCAAGTCAGATGCTTGGTTTTATGCACCAACTGCAAACTGAATGGCGTATATTAGTTTTTGGCTTCGCTACAGACTGTCAAACTCTCCAGGCCATCGTGGCTTCTCAGCAGCAGGGGATGAGCAGCGGAGAAGTTCCCCTGCAGGAAAGCTTTGTACAAATGCAGCTGCTTCCTAGGAAACTCACTGCCGCAGGCATCTCAGTGTAGGGATGGGGCTGAAAGGCCTAGCAGCTATTGGAGTATACCTCTTGTGTCCAAACTCGAGCCACTTCTCCGCACCTAAAGGATTTGTCTGTGCCTGATAGCTCAGAACTAGACCTCCAGGGCAGAGTAACCCAGCACTGCGCAGTCCTCCTGAGCTTAGCCTGAAACTGCTCTGTTTAGGTTTCGATCCATTTTTCATTTAGTGTCAGGATTTCCTTATGTAATATACAGCTAAAAGTGATTTTCAAGTACTTTGGCTTAATTGTGTTTTTGTTCCCCACCCCCATGCTTTTATGTTTGAAGGCTCCATTAGTGTCCATAACAAAGAGAGTAACACAGATGGTAAACATTTTTACCACAGAACACCAGCAGCGAACACCATATCACTGATTTAGGAGTCTCTGTACTGTGCTTGCTCAGCTGTATATAATCACTCTCATTTCCTTCCCTTGGGTTTCTGGCTGGCTTAGGGAGACTTTACTGGTGTGTTCAGTGAAGTCTCCCTGGCATTGCCCAGCTATTGCTCTGTTCTCGTATATGCCACTGTGCAGAGCAAGAAGCTCCATACTGGAGCTGGTGCGAGCTTTTACCTGACGTGTTCTCTGATTTTCAGAAATGTATTTTCACCAAATGTATGAGGATAAAATTAAAACTCTTTTGGGTGAGGACAGTATCTGCCTTAGCTGCCAGGCAGCCATAGTGCTTTTGAACGCCTCCCTGATATAAAAGATAATAAACCTAGGGAACTGTGACTAGCCTTGCCTGAGTTTTGTGGTGGAAGCTAGTGTGCATTTGGTACAAAGCAGTGATGTTTTTAAAGTTTCAGTTTTCATTCTGGGAATGCTGATAGAAAGACAAATGCTATGAATACGGGTTGTTGGCTGTCTGTAGCAGTTCAAATAAAACTGCAAAAAAGTAATTCAGTTTGGTGCAGCATTTTACCAAGCCGACTAGCTGTGAGGTTCTTGTTTTATCTTTCTTTTTGCTTTTCTTTGTACAAACAAAACAGCAAACTTAGGCTCTGTCTAGCAAAAATGCATATAGCTTTTCTTTTGTACTTAGATGAGAGAGATAATCTCTAACTAAAATTTCACATTAGCATTCTGCTTGTAAAATAAAACAGTGTCCTTTGGGCCAGAGAAGTTTTTTTTTTAAAAAAAACAAGCATGCACTGCAGTCTGTGTAGTGGTGGCCCATTTTGGTGACTTGTTTACTGGTGTGTCTTTCATATCCAAATTCTTGGCTACGGACAAAGCATTCAAATACTTTTCTCTTTGTCAAAAAAAGAAGATGAAAATTGTCTGAAATTGGAGCCAAGTTCACATTCTCTGGAGTACCGTTTCAGCCTTTGGGAGGACTGTCTAGTGCAGAGTAACTGAAAACTCTAGCTAGGTTTGTTTGAACAATCTAAACTTAAAGAAGAGACAGCAAAACAAATACTTTTTAATTCTTGTGCTTTTTCTATTTACACTGGCGGTGGTGTCTTCCTCAGATAAAACGTTTTGATATTAAGCAGTTCCTCTAATTTTACTGGGCTCTGTTTCTTTTTATGGTAACACACACTGTGCAGGAAGGTCATTATATGGGAGAAAAAAGCTGTCAGCATAAAAGAGAAAGTTAACATTGCACATGTTGTCTTTGTTTATGGGGTTCCTGGAATGTGTTGTGAATTGAGCCAAATGATGGCTTAAACTGTTCTTTTTAATATGCTGGATGGCCTCTCCATACATTCTGCCAGTAACAGGTACTTCACCTTGCAGGTACAGGTTGTAAAATTATCTGTGAAAGCATCTCGCGTGTTTCCTTTGTAGTGTAGGCTTTAAAGACCAGTTATGTTTTTGGTATAGGTTGGGGGAATGTGATCATTGTTACATTCGGTTAACCCAACTGTGTGTGATAAGAACATTGAAATTAATAATGAAACATGTATTGGTTGCATATGCAAAGCCAGTTTAGGTTAGTGCGGGTCTCAGTGTTGCCTGATGACTGTACATCACAGGGAGGCTTGCAAACTGCATTGGTGATTTTTGTCTCATTTAGCATTGCATTAACATCTGTGCTACAAATGGCCGTTCATCAGCGGTAGTTTTGTTTGAGTTCCAGAAGGAAGATGAAGGAAAATGCAGCTACTTTACTTTTATTTAGTTTCATCCCCCAACAGGTTTCATGTCTAAGGTTAAACCAGGGCAAAGGAGTAAAAACCCTGAATAACTATTAGGGTACCTTATTAAAAAAAGAGTAAAACCTTGTCATCTCCATGCCAAAACTTCTGCCTGCTTTTTCTACTTGGAAAGAGGTTTCCTCATAAACAGACATGGGACTGACCAGGTGTTAACCACCTTGGGGATTCCTGCTGAACCAGTCCTGCACAGGAGTAGGGAATGAGCCCTGATGACTTGGAACATGAGGGATCAAATCAACAATTAAAGGATAATAGAGAGTTGGGAAGGAAAGGGAAGATGACTAGCCAGGAAGGATTAGCCTGAGTCGGGAACAAATTTCCTGAAATTACTCAAGCAGGTGCTTAAAGGGAGGTGGGTTATTCTCTCAAGGAGTGATTTTCAGAAGTGTGTGAGCCAGCTACAAGGAGGTCTGAGGGGCCAGCAAGGAAGAAATTCCATTGGGGAAGAGAAGGAGACTGCCTCATAGGGTCAGAGAGAACATAGTGTGCTCCTGGGAGACAGGAAGATTTCTGCCCTTCCCTGTGAGAGGCGACATGCATTGTACCATGAAGGAGCTTAATGCACTAGCCCGCAGACCCTTCTCTGTTGGGGAAAAAGGAGTGTTTAAAGCGCCAATACATGTATTTTCAGTGTGTTTTCTTTGTATAATGCCACTAGTTGAAAGGAAAACAAGTGACTGGTATAAACAAGAGGCAAGTTCCACAGAGGAAAATGGCTTCTTTTATTAGACCAGCTGATGATGTTGGGGCGGGGAAGGCAGCACCCATGTTCTTTGCCTGTTCCCTGCTGCAGCTTCAGTGCGGAAGGGGGATAAAGTTTAGTCTGAGACCGTTTTACAACCTCCATCCCTGTACCTTGATGCTGCGGAGCTGGAACCAGTGCAAGGGACAAAACCAGGCACGGGTGAGGAGAGGGCTTGCAGTTTCTGCTCTGAAGAGGTGGTGTAGCATGATCTGTCAGGGCAGTGTGAGCATCATCGCATGAAGTGGCCTGACATTAACGGATATTACAGCTACCTGTGTTTAGATATTACAGCTACCTGTGTTTATTTTTATTAAAATATTCTCAGATTGACTTTGCTAGCTCAAGTGTATGCACATCTGCCTTGTGAATCAAAATGAGGATTTGGTTTTCTCATTTTCAATGTGTTTCATTACACTGGATTCCTTTACAAGCCTAGCTGGTATTTGTTTGGCCGAGTTCATTTTGGAGTTCTATGGGAATGGACACCTCAAATGCTAATTTCTCATTTTTATACGCACTATAACACCTACATTATTTCTTCTGGGATTAGCATTCTTTAGGCAATGGTTTTGTTCAGGAGCAATTACATTAGTGTTCAGTAAAGCTGAAATTGTATATTTTACTCTTTATAAAGTATTTGTCAAAGCACCGGTATCCATTAAACACTTCTCCCACCTAAAGGAAGAAAGCAGAGTTTATTTGGATGTTAGCGGTTTCAACATACTACTAGCTTCTGGCCTCAATCTAAATAAAAAGGAGTGAGACCTGCAAATACCGAGTATATAAAATTCCAGGGTATTTTATTGGACAAGGAAACTTCATGTGAAAAAAGCACTGTACTTTGAATGATTTCCAAAATATGTTGTAGGATTCAAAGTTGTGAAATGTAATTGCTTCTACATCCTGACAGAGCCACAGGATCTGGAGTGGCTTAAGAACAGTGAAGACTGAAGGCCAGATTTTCAGAGGCAACTTAGTCCCACTAAAATTAATGCAAGTTAGGCACCTAAATGCCTTTGAAATCTGGCTCTGAGCCTGTATTTTTTGTTGCTGTTAATACTTTGGACGTTTTCTTTATGCCAGCCCTTCGGTTCAACTCAAGGAACAGGAGAGGGATTTCCTGTGTCGGTCAGCAACGTGCTGTTTAGCACTGGAGCTAACCCCAAGCGCAGGGCTGGGCAGTGCTGCTCTGGGACTCGCTCTACAGTAATATTGCTCTAGTAGAAGTCAAAGTGTAATTGCTGATACGACATTTGACTCTGTTCTGAACTACAAATAAGTTCTGAAGTAAGGAAGATGTCAAAGAACAATTTCCCCTTCCCTCCCCCCATTTTTTTTTAACACCTCCACCCTCCCACCCCCCAGGTTTCAGTCTTCCTCCCAAGCCTTGTTTTGAGAAAAGAATATGTATTGCAGCAACATGGACGTCATTGAACCGAGCTTGTTGTGTAGGCATAGTTTTGTTTTATGGGTAATAATAATATGCTGGTTTTAAAGGGAGGAGCAGCCTTAGAAAGTCAGTCTGGAAAATAGCTAAAAAGTATAATTTTTTTCCATCAAATTATAAAACTGTACTGTGCTAGCTGAAAGCACATAATGAGTAGGAAGCGAGCACTAATCTATTTGGCTCTGTCTGAACCTTCATATTTCTATTTATCTCAGTGGGAGTTTTTAATATTCTACTGATGTTATTTTATATTTTGCTGACTTTCAGGTTGAGATATTGGCACTTAAAATCATGTTGACTGCCTGAATGCAAAATCAGGCTTTATGAGAATTAATAAAATCACGCTATTATGAATCTTGGAGATGGCACTAGCTGATATAAATGGTGTCTGAAAATGATGTAATGAGCTGGTTTTGCCTTAATCTCAAAGCTCTTTTTCATACACTTGAAAGGATTTTGCAAAGGTGTATACATATTGAGGCCCAGATTCTGCTTACATTACTGGAAGAGTATCTCTAATTGATCTAACCAACAAAGCTAAAAGTACAAATGAAACTTCTTTCCGGTAGTTACTTTATTAATTGCAAGTTACTTTTGCCTGGTCCCCGGTTTGCTCTCTGATTTTGCCCGAATGCCTTCTTCCTCCCCACCACAGTTCCAGATGATAGTTATTGAACGTTGCACTGACTTTGCAGCTGATTCAGTGAGGGTTGGAAAACAATTGGAAAGATGAGCAAAACTTATTTAAAGTTTTGACACATGAGGACACATACCACTATTTGTGGTGTTGAAGATGTGCAGAATGTGCAGTGCTGAGGAATACAATATATAAGCTAAGTAAACTGCAGCTCTTGTTGGCAGCTCAACGCATGGCTGAAAAAGTATTTCTTAAAGTAGTAGCCAAAAACTTTTTGTTTATTCTGTAACAAAAATGAAACACAAAAAAAGTTTTTAAATTAATTCAGCATTGTAAATGAAAAATATATTGAAATCTGCTATGCAAATACAACATCTAATTAATTTGTTGTGAAACTTACTTGAATGATCTTGAAGAAGTCATGGAAATATTTTATTAATTTCTTCATTTTACCCTGCAAGTTCCTTATTCACTTTGTGGCTGTGTTGCCAGAGGGAGAGTTGACTCTGAAATTCAGGCTCAGATTTAAAGAGTTGGAGCAAATGGGGCATGTTATGGGGGAATTCATGAATGAGATCCAATTCTACTTGGAGGTGTGAAGGGAAACTACTGAAAAATCTTCAGCTAGGAAGAGTCCTGGGAAAGTAAGAGCCTATAGCCACCTCCTTCTCCCTTTGACTCATAGTCTTACTGAGTTTTGAAGCAAAGCAATTTGACAGAGGAACTGAAGAGTTCTGATCTTATGGCTGTTCCTGACATAGCTCAAAATAAATCAGCAAATTCTCCAAATAACTTACTAGGCTTTTAAAAAGATTTGGGAATGGAACCACTGAAGTTGTCCATTCAGAAGAGTGACTCCAGACTATCTACTACACCTTAGAGCTCGTAGAATGAACTAGAGGCTGCTGACACATTTAAGGCCCGTATGAAAGTGCTCAAGTGTATGATTTGGCACGTCCTTATCCTTGAAAGCACTTAAAGTGTACTTAAAGAGTACTTAAAATACTGACTGCTTTTATGAGCTGAGATCTGTGTAGACATTTTTATCTTGATCCATCATTTAGGTACGTTCATTATAGTTTTTGTTCCCTACTCAAAACCTATTTGAGTGAGCTCAATTAGTCAGAGGAAAAGAGGACACACCCTCGAGTTTATGTACTGCTTTCCCCAGTAATTTACATGTGAATAAGGATTCATAAGTAACAGAATTATGAATGCCCAAGGAATCTTTCTTCATTTATAGCAGTTTATTTTCAGAGCCGTGTCTGCACTTCAGTTCCACTGAAAGCCTGTAAAATCTCCAGCAAATTATGAGCTTACACTCTGTTTTTCCCCACCAGAGTGAATCCTCCTCCAAGTTCTCCAGAACTTCAGTGATTGCAGTGGTACAAATTTTACAAGTGTGTGTCATTTATCCAGCTTCTTGATACTATGTCCTTCTGGTAGAGAGAATAACATGCCTACAGGCATGTTGATTCCCTCCAATAGCAAGGAAAATGGTTAATGGATGGATTCTCTGTTTGTCAAAAGTCAGTGCCATGAAGTTGACCGAGTCTGCTGAATTTCAGCTTAGCCTGGTGGGAATACAGAGTTACTTGCTCACTAGTATAAATCTATTATATTTATACATAGCGCAGATGAATTAAGGCTAGTTAGCAGTGGCAGACATCAAGTAGGAGGCATCTAGAATGCTTCCATACCCAATAAAGCATTTTACTGGAGGCTAGCTCTACTTTTGTGTGTGTAGAAGAGCTTTGCTTTGATTAAAAAATGCCACCAAAACTCCTTATACATGTTTTAAAAGTTGCTCATAGATGTTTGTGGAAGTGAAATGCAAAAATATGATACATAATAGAAATATATTGTCAGATGGATGAATGTTTCGGAGATGGGGAAGAAAATGATTCAAAATTCTTAGTGCTTGATCATCACTTGTATACGTGCCAGGTTGCAGCTGAAAGCAGAAGGCAGAACAAATGGAGAAAATGTGCCTACTTGGTGAAGGGTGCCTTATTTTGCATGAATAAGGCTGGGTCTGCTCCTTCGTTAAGAAAATACTGAGGAACTCTGAGTCATATTCTTGTGATTAGATTTTCAGAGGTGGTAGATCACTATTACTTCCATGCAACTCAGTCAAAGTTGCAGATTTTTCCATCTTTCAGAAAACAGGATGTCGATAGTTTAGGTTTCTCCACTCTGTCTCACTTGGAGTAGGTTATTTCTCTCAATGGAGGATTATTAAGACCTTTTTTTAATGTGAATTTGTCTGTAGCTTGCCAGTGTCATCTTTACTATGCAGGCATGCACGGTGGCCCAGTGGGAGTTTCAGTTCACTTCTGATTATTTCCCAGGCTTTGGCCAGAGAATTTCTCAGGCTCAGATGGTTCTGAGTGATTGTTTCAGAGCAATCCCCTTCTTCACTGCACATCAGTGCCACATTTTCAAAGATGCAAATGCAGTATAATGTGTGACAGTTCTGTCTCTGCAGCTCAAATACGTGTATTTGAAAAGGCAATTCTCTAAGTGTGGTTTTGAAACTGCCAATGATCTTGGTGATACTATAGAGAAAAATGAGTTCTTTCAACAACAGAGAGGGAGAGAGACAAATGTTTTAATCAGAAGAACAAAGAAAACCCATGTGTACTCATCAGTAACAGTGTTAGTGGGGAGAATTTACTTTTTTTTAATTAAAAAAGTGAAAAATTAAGTCTTGCTGTTAGACCGCTTGTTTCTGTTTCAAATGATCTGGCTGCATCATTACTTATTAATCGATACTATTTTTCTGTGCACAATGAACTTATTTATTGTATTTATATACAATGCCTGATGAACAGGGTGGCTGCTTAGAGTGCGGTGATATTGAAGTAGTTTGAGTTATAAATATTTTTAATGATTCCTTTGTTGATGGATGGATTATTCCTCTCGGCAAAGGCGAGGGCTCACCCAAGTAGCTTAAGAGAACAATTTGAGTGTCAGTTTCACAAGTGAAAAAAATCCAAAAAGGAAAAGGAAGCAATTCATTCACAACGGGACATGGTGCAGAGGAGGATAACCTGCCTTCAAAGATTTTTGTTTCGAGTATTATAATGTTTAATAAATAGTTTACTTCAAAGGCCTTTGCTGGAGAAAAAAAAAATAAAATAAGCAGCTTTCCTGCTATTCTTGTTCACTGGTCCAGTGTTGCTATAAGTAGCTCATATCCTGTCCTCTGTGGTCTCAGGTGGTTAGCTTTTGTTTGGGAAACTGAAGCTTCAGCCGAAAGAGCTGTGCCACCAGTTAAATTATTAGGTAGTTGACAATATGTCTCAAAAATCAATGGAACCCATTGTGGAACTTGGAGGGGTGACTTTGGCAGGGGAAGAGGGGTGTCGGTATTATTTTGGGGGATGAGCAAAGGTGACAGATCAGATCATGTAAAAATAGAAGTTGCTAAGAAAGGCATCTAAAGTAAATTCTTCACTTCCATCTTCCCCCACCACATACTTTTTTTCAAGCATTGTTAAAGTTTCATAGAGTACAAGATACATTGGGAGGTCATTTGATCTGTCCTCAGTGTCATGATTAGCTAGAAGAAACCCCATTCCCGTTTGAAGTTCTTCTGACCTGTTCTGTATCCATTTTGGTATTTCTGTATTGTTTTGTTTCTGCTAGATGTTGTGCTTTGTATTTCTGTTCCATCGAGTAAAGAAATGACTCAAGGCTTAAAGGAAAAGGCTTGGGTGTTTCCCAAATAATTACATCTTAGATTTTCTACTTCTGGGCATATGAACTAAGCTACTGTTTTGTTTTCTTCCATTGTTTTTGATTCTGAGTCATTTCAAATCATTTGAGGGAGTAGTGTTATGCTGCTGCCATCCTTCCCAACCTCATGTTTGTCCCTCACTGTGAGTTCCCATCTTAGGGGGCACAGTCTGGATCTGAAAACAAACCCATTCAATCTCTGAGGTAAGGATCATGAAACAGAATTGCAAAGTTCCAGTCTTCAATTTGTAGCCCGTTGTAGCCAAAATTGTGACAGGACTTTGAAGAGAGCTGAGCAGTAAAAGCAAGGAAATTCTGCTGGAGGTACCTTCGCTTCACCCATGGTCGTAGGTGATCGAACCTGGATGGTTTTTAACAGGGTTTAACTCACTCCTCCCCAGTAATAAATTTTCCTGAGATCACATCTGGTATTTAAGATCTGGAACACAGTCACTAGAGCAGCTTGCTCCAAATGGAGGTTTATTGGGATGAGTCTGAGGGCTGCACACCCTGTTTACTTGGCCACATCAAAGTCAGAAATTTCCATGAGTTTCCACAAGTGGATAAAAGAATATCCTGTGGATAACAAATTACCGCTCAGCGGAAAAAGGCATCAATACCCTGTCTCTAGGAGCATATCTCTTGTTGTATCCTGCCTTTGCTTTCCAGTTAAATGGTAGGTAGTAAGAATGATGGGGCTTGATCAATGCTTCCTCAAGACGAGATCCAAACCACAGCCCCCAACAAAATGGCAAGAAAAAACTAAACATGTAAATGGGCCGAGGGGGATGAGGAAGATGCCTGGGGATGTCTGAGAGACATCCTCTGGCCCTGTTTTCAGTGTCTTCCCCATGAAATACCCGGTATTTCCAGCCATGACAATTCCAAGCCAATGAAACAAGAACTATTCTCCTTATGTGTGATCTTGTCTATCAAGATGTTTTTGTCACTGAGGATAAATGGGATAAGGAGGAGATGGCTGAGTGCGAGGACAGTCAGCAGTTCTCCGGAAACAAGATACTGGAATGACCCGTAAGGGGAGGGCCTCAGGTAGGCAAAATACAGTCTTTCTCCAAGACAAAGTACATTAGGCATAATACTGAGCTGTCTCAAAGTCTGTTTTTCTGTTCCATTATGTATGATCTACAGTAACATCCTTGGTTACTCTGGCTGGAGGAAAGCTGGTTTTACCAAATAATCCACACGCAGGAAAGTAGTAGTGATTCTGAAGATATTTTAGAGCTTCATGACTGATTGTCTGAGTCTGCTATTGACCGCACATTTCGTCAGAGTCATTATCTGATGACTATGAAGTACTTAGTCCCCAGAACGTGTCAAGGAAGCAATTACCTCAAATCAGCTCTTGTTCAACTTACAGCTAATGAATAACTATTACAAACTAATCAGTGCTGTAATGGTAATTAGTAAAGTGGGTAAAATAACTGGAAATTAAAATGATTAAACTTGCCTGTTTGGAATTCCACATTGAGCAGGGAGTAAATGATGTATTGCTCGAATCAGAAATAATATATGGCCACTTGTGCTTTTATGCTACCATGCCACTCAGACAAATCCTCTGCACTTCAAACAGTTGTTTGAAGGGAGAGGATGTACACTGTGGTGATGACCAGGACTGCCAAGAAGCTTGAGGAAAATTATGCCTTGTAATCACCATGGGCCCTTTCAGCCATGTTCTCCTTCCCCATGTGTCCACACGCTCACATTCTGCCAAGCTCCTGCCCCACTCCTACAAGCTCTTCTGCAAAAGTCTTTGGTGTATACCTTGTGGATGAGTCCTTATCTGCCAGCCTCACGGTCCAGGGTCCTTTCCACATTCCAGGTCCAGTAATGTCTTCCTTTAGATAAATTAGCTTCCCCATTTTCTACAGGCAATTGTGTTTTCTCTTAAGCAAACTCAGCTGCCATGGAGGAAGGCCATGAAACTTCCTCCCAACCATCCACCAGCAAACGTATGAAACGGTAACTCGCCTCATTTTTGTTTTTTTCACAGAAGGGCCTTTTGTGAAGGGGTTGTTCCCTTTATCCCGCTGTGATAAAAGTACATAGCTATGATTCCTTTTAAAGGAGAGTGTAGTTGTGTTTTTCTGTCCCATGTGTCTTTTGCTAATGTTTCCTGAATCAGGAACAGCGTTTTCCAGAATTGAAAAGAACTACAGCCTGACTTTCGCCTGCCCTACTGGAAGTGGCCAAAAATTATACATCACAATCTGAGATTACTCGGTCAGTAGAGAGAGTTGGGTACCTCCAGGGGTGATTCTCTTCCATGTGTTTCTCTACTTGGTCTGTAAAGGGGACGAAGTTCCCATGTTCAAGCTTTGGTATCTAACTTTCATGCATGTAATTTACCCAAGGCATCTATAGGGAGCTGACAGCTATAATGCAGGACCTACAGGTACCCTGTCATTTTCCAGAGCAGCATGCAGAAGCCAGATGGAAGTCCTTAAAGCATACAAAATGGCAATGGTACCTGAACCCATAAAGCTGGGTGAGATGCTCCAGGAAGTTTCTGTTGGAGCCTAGAGTTTACCAGGAGCATTACCAACAGAGTTTCTCTTTAATGTGTGAACAAAACTTCCTTTAGGATGCCTTTCAAAGTGTATGAGAACAAGAGAATGACTTGTTTTGTTCCACGTTGCTGATCATAATAACCCTCCCTCCTTTTAACTCCCCCTAAATACATTCTTGCACAGGAAAGAACTCTGTAAGAGAAAAGGTTTTATAAATGCCAGAACAGAATAAATTCTTACATGTATAACTACTTATGTAAATATGTATATATAATTTGTACATACACAGTGTAGATTTATATGCTTATATTACATGTAAATATTATTAATAATAATTAAATTTAGGTGATGAAAAAGGAACAGTTTAATGTGGATGTAAGTGAATCAGCAGATGATTGCACTTTGTGTGTTTGCATAGTAAGGTTCTGCCTGTGATAGGGAAGCTTAATTTTTTTTTTTCCCCCGTATGTAACTTTGTTGATGTGAGTGTTAAATTAATTAATGGAATTATAAAGCCAGGTATTAACTAGTATTTCAAATTAAATAGTCAAATGTTGGGAAAATGAGGCTGGGAGGAATAGACACAAAAAGAAAAAACAGCAGAGAAAAGAAAAAGAATTCCTTGGTGGTTGTTGTTGACTGCTACATGTTAAATTGCCTCTCTGCCCCACTGGCAAACCTTCAGTTTTGTGGACTCCAGCAGTTACAGTAGCTCTTCTGCATTGAACATATGTTGTATTGATTACTGTTTGTCATTATGGGCACTTGAAATGTAAATTACGGAAGCTTCTCTTCTGCTTGTGGTTAATATTTTAGGGGAAATAATTTTAAGCATAGATTGTTAATTGCGATTCAGTTTCATCTTTATTCTGTGAAGCTAGATATAGCATTTGTGCTATTTTGGGGAGAACTGTGGTAGATTATGGTTGACATAACGATGTTTTTATGAAACACAGGTAACAGGGAGGAAAGATGGATGACACATGCTGGCTTGCCGTATTTTTTGCAAGCTGACATCAAGACAATGATAGATGTTATATATGATCAGATTTTTATTTTTTTTAAGGAAAGGAGCTACTTTAGATTTTCATGAATTCACATTATTTTTCCAAGAAAGCAAACTTCAGTCTTAAAATGCGTATATAAAAAATGCTGTGAACTTGTAGTTGATACCTGAAAGATGTGAACTATAAAGCCTGTTTGTATTTAAAATTGCCATTTACTCTCTCAGTAAATATATTAAAAAGTGCCAATGTTATTCTAAAGCATTCTGCTTTTGTTTTCTTGGCTCTTGCACAAAGAATATGTGAATGCTAAATCAGCAGTAAAACATGGGATCACGTGTGCTATGGAAATGCTTTTCTTCAATGTACTTCCTAGAATTTTCTATAAAGTAAAAGCAGGATTGCTCAGTACCTGTAAAGTTGAGGAACTTGCTAGAAAGAAGGAGCGGTACCTTGTAGCTGGGAAAATGACTGGTGCGGCATGACATCAGAAGTAATGCAAGCTGGGTTAAGTTACTCTAGGAAAAAATGAGGACTGCCTTAAAAAGATGAAAAAGCTGAAGGATTGTGGGATTCGTGGACACATTTTTGTAAGGGAGAAAGAGCAACCAGAAGACCAGCTCCCACTGAAAGGGAGTGGTCACGGACACCCACATCTTGAATGTCTTCTAAAATCTCCTTTTCACATGTTCTACTTTAAAATTGCCATAAATTAAATGACTTTTCCAAAGTCCCTATTTTTAGTTCATTTTGAAGTTAACAGAGAAGTTATGTCAATCTCATTGACATTAGTTTTGTTTTCAATTTATGTAATATAACTTAAAATGATTCTTAGCTTATATTAACTGATACTATATTCATACATATTTTTGAAATGAAAACTGATGTCTTTGGATATCCTTCCAAGAACTATAGCTTTTCTTTCTTACTCTGTTTTGAACAGAACAAATTGGAATTCATGCAATGTGCCCTTCACAATACAGAGTTGTCTTTCACACGATATGTGTATGATGCTTAAGAGTTCAAATAATCATGTTTTTCAAGAAATGCTGAGAATCTCTGATATTTCTTCCTTGAGATTTCCTTTTCTTCTGTCTGCTATCTTGTGGTATAACCTTGTCAGAGGATAATGATGTTCAATGTGCAGCAGTGCTGCCTGGATGGTTACTGTACTGGTGCTGACTATGAAATTCAGATTTGCCTTATATGAAACCTAAAAGAAGTAGTAAAAAGACCTGAACAAAACTCAGCCTTCCCTTCAGTTACAATTCAGTCATATGCTAGAAAACTCACATTTCTGAGTATTGATTGTGTTCATTTACCACAGCAAAGTGCATTCATTGATAACTACCTGCTGGTATTGAATCAATCTTATGTGAAGCATGGGGCATTATTGTCAGGTAGGGTAAATAATATTGATTTTATTTTAAAATGAATACAGCATAGGAGAAATTAATTTGATTCTATGAAGTCATTTAATTATGTTCTATTGACTATATAAACAGTGAAGGTCATGTAATAATATGATATCATGAGGCAAGTTACAGCTGCAAGCTTTAGCGAGGTTACCCCTCCGTAATGGCAGTAAACACATTTTGTTTTTATTTTGTATTAAAGGAGGAAGAGAAATCCAATGCCTGTAATCGATCTTAAAGTAGGATCCCAATTGGTACCAAACCCTCTGACGCTCTGTAAGTGGAACTACAGTCTTCACTGACCGCAGCAAACCAGGTCCCTGGTTCTGTAGTAGGTCAGCAGATTTTGAAGCTTCAAATATTATTCTGACTAATGTACTCTGCTGTCAAAACTCCTTATCTTCCAAGATAAGCAAATAATCGGGAATGGGAGAAGGGAGTTGTGTTGATTATACCTTTTTGCTTGATCATCTTTCAAGCTATTGGCTCTAGGAAAGAGTAGCAAGGAAGGACAAGTGCAATAAACACAACTACCACAAACATGAGTAAGCCATGGAGATAGCTTCGCAATTGCTCTTGCATCTATTGCCCTATAACAATAATTAACTGTATTACAGTAGAGTTGTTAAACAGCAGCAGCTAAAGCAATGAAACTGAAACACAGAACCCTTCTTGGATTACAGGCAACCACGCACCCGAGATTTAGTCATTGATCATATACCCCAAACATTGTTTTTATAGGCTGTATGATTAATCTTGAAGTCTTAGTATATGAAAAAGTAAGTTACCGATCATTGTATACCATATGAAGAGAGCAGGCGATGCTGAGAATTCTGCCAGTGCCTTGTGACCCTTGTCTCATTTTAAACATTTAAGATAAGATCAAATAATTTGCAACCAAGTTGTAGCAAGTTGAACAGCTATCCAGAATTCAACACTTTTGGAAACAGTAGCGAGGTCAAAAGAGCTGGAGGAGTAAAAACAGTTGGCTGTATTTGAAAAGGAGGCAGAGGTGGTGAGCCATGTGACTACAACTGGTGGATACAGTTTTATCTTGAGTGAATTTTGTCTGTAGAAAGTAATCTATAGAGAAACGAAGGTAGATGAATAATTATCACTAATCAACGTTACAGAAATTGACATAAGCATCAGTATGATTATATATACTGTTTTTTGATAACAGTACCTCAGTATTATATATTCAGATGTCTTTAGGCATTGGGCTTAAAGGTCCAGAGGGCCTCAAGTGCCTGTTTTGGCACCTACAGCAAAATTCAATTGCAATTTAAGTGTCCGAACCAAAGTGATGCAGGAAGCTAAAGATCCAGTAACATTCTAAGTGTCCTTAGGATACCTACAATAGGTTTCACAGCTGTCTAACTAAAGGTACCTCTATCTTCTCAGCAACCCTGCTCTGGGGAACTAGATATGGAATGTTCACTTATCTTCACTGTGCTGCTGAAACAAAGTACTTAAACTCATCTCAAGTCCCCTGGGAGAATAGTCTTCAGAAAACATCTAGCATGAGTGGGCAGTGTTGAGTTCAACCCAAAGCCTAGCAGCTGGGGCCACATTTTTCAAGAGTCATGGTGGTAGAAGGCAGAGATGCTCACTTTTTGCAGCTCCCCTTGCTGCTGAGAGCACTCGCCTGGAAGGCTGGAGATAGGGGTTCTGTGCTGACTTCCACATGACAGAATTAAAATCTGCTCTGTCCCTGCAGTATATTGTGATGGCCAAGTCTTAAGGGGGTAGAGGGAGAAACCTAGTGCTCAAGCCATTCTGCTGGGAGAGCAGATTCTTGTCCCCATTTTCAGAACCATTTCCCTGTGTCAGAGTAGGCAGCCAGGTAGCTTTGGGAACAGACACCAGAAGGCAATTTTCTCCTCTCCCCAGCTGAGTTCCTTAGCCTTTAAGCCACAAAAGCAGTTTTGTTCCTTCCTTGTCCCCTTTCTCCACCCGTGACTGCGTAATGGCCTGGCTTATGCAGCAGGAGCAGTCTTCTTTGAGCACCCTGTAGTCAATTTGTAAATATTTAAATTACTGAGTCCATTTTGTAGTATGGAGCTGCATCTTGATTGTCCTTTCAATATATCTACCCTGCTCGGTCACATGTGTTGCAGTTCTCGTCATCTGCTGATGAAAGTCCTCCTTTAGCACCCAGAGCAGGATTGCCTTGTTAGCCAAATTCCAGCCATTTTGGATACACTTATGTTTAAAAAAAGAGAAAAGAAAAGAAAAAAATTTTTTTTCTTGTTTCAATGTGCCTCACTTTAAAATTTTATTCGTAAATAATAAGACTGATCTGTTTAACTTTGATCTTTTCCCACTCTGGAACGTCTCAGTTCTATTTCTGCAAATTTGACAGACAAAGTGGGAAGCTTTAAAGCATTGGGATAACCTGCATGTTTCTTCCTAACATTATACTGAGTAGGGAGAGTATTGTGACGGGTAAAATCAGTACTAGTTATTTCTAGTCTTACAACCCTTTCCTTCTCTTTGTCCTCATTTTACTCTACACAGCAATGCTCAGGAATTTTTATTTCTCAGCAGCGTTCTTTGTTGTTCCTAGGTTCTTCTCTTGTTCCCACACCAGGTTTATATAATTATTGATACTCTGGTTGCTATTTATGCCAAGTGTGATAAAACGGTATGTTGAAAATAGGTATGTAACTATGGATGTGTTACCCTACTGTGTTATCACTGCTAAAATTCTTTCCAGTAGACTGGTTTTCACCTCGTGACCAGTGGATCACTCTTAGTCTTCTCCTGGGGTAGAGAAGTTAACTGTATGATCAACAACAGACTTGAGAATGAGTTCAAGTTTCTTGTGAACAGTGGGTTTGGTTTTTTTGAAGCAAGGAACCACAGTTAAAGAAACACGACCGAGTTCTCTAGTGATTGAAATAAGTGCGCTACAAGTTGCATTTCACCTTTTAAACCAGCAGAGAAATTAGCCTGGTGACCCTGGAAAATAGCTCTTGGGCCTAAACCAGTAGTAGCTGCAAGTGTAATGGTCCGCATCTACTGTGGGTTGTCTGAGCAATCATTCTGTTGGATTACACTCAGAAAAATGCTGGTGTGAGAAATAAACATAGTTTAGATACATAATAAGACAGAACAGATGTATAAAATGCATCTCTAAAAGAAATCGTAAAATGGCAATTGCAAATATATTTCCCATGGCATAAAAAAATGATTGTTCAGTGAAGTGAAGAGTAGGACTGATAAAATATTTATTCAAAGTCCGTTATCCTTGAGTTTCATTTGCATTTAAAGAAATATTCCTAGCTTGCTTTTTCCACTGTTTTCATTAGGATCATCTGAAACAGTTTCACGCGATCCTTTAATTGTGATGTCAAAAATTGAGTCAGGAGCAGAGATGAAAATACTGAGATCAATAGACTTCGTGCTCTGAATGCCTCACAAAACCTTAGCCTAATTAAAGAAATAAATACTAAATCACTTTAACCAACAACTTCAAAATATTGCCCTGAGGACAGAGTTTAAATCAATTATGAAGTAGTGGCCAAAGCTCACACACTAATAACTTTGGGGGGGTGGTTGCGAGTTGTTAACTGAGGTGCTCTAGTCCTATCTTCGTTTGGGTGATTGCATTCTACTGCCTTACCAAGTGTAGTTGCATACGGTAATGTTCATCACTTTATCTCCAGTCCCAAATCCACTGAATAATGTTGCTGTTCATTGGTAAATGACTCCCAGGACTCACTTCTTACCTGAGCCTCTTATGTGAGTGTTATGGCTTTGGGCTAAGACAGCTCAGTCATAAATTGTCTAACGTGTATTTGGCAATTATTAACTTTGTATGTGTGTGAGTGAAATATTTATAATTATAAGCCTGTTTTTGAAATAGCTGCTCCAATTCATCAGCACACATAAGGGATGTGTTTGACTACATGAGTGCTTAAAGTCTTTGAGAGGTTTGGGTTTTTTTTTTCTTCGGTTTTTGCTATCCATTTGATCTCAAATTTTCTATTTTCTTTTTTCTGTCTGCTCTGCAGTATTTTATGTATGATATGCAATGTCAGTTGAAAGAAAAATGTTGAAATGGTCCCTGGAGCAGAACTGGACCCCGCTTTCTTGACTTCTGAGTCACATCTAGGCTTGAAGAATGAGCTAGCTGTATTACTTGGTTCTGAGGAGGTGCAGCAGCAGAACTCTAAACACGTATTTTGAACCAGGGAGAAGGATAGAATATAAGTGCCTTCAGTGTTAAGTGACAGATGATCAGGGGTTTGCATTGCTGTTTTGGATTTAGGTGCTTCAATTCTGCCAGTGTCCTGCTTTTTGTATCTAAGTCTTTTACTGGATCTAGCCCTTAGGTATTAGCAAAGATTGTCATGTACGGTTTGAATTATAAAAGCACTAGTCTGTAACGTAAAAGAGCATTTTAAATCCTACATCAATAGTGCTGCTAGTATTCATAGATGCAGCAGCATGTATTTCTGAATTACAAAGATTAGAGAATGTGCATCTATTGCTAATGTAGATATCCATCCTAATGCCATGAAATGATCCCTGGAAATTTAACCATGGGAAACAGGTGTAATACTGGTGCTGTAGCTGCACTACTGCTGAGACTTACATGATGATTTAGTATCCAGAATAATTAGGAAACATAATTAAAACCTGGTTTATTACATATCGTAAAATTTATAGAGTTTTTCATAATCTTACTATCAGTCTTTTTCATTAATTTTATTGTGTCTGAAATAAAAAATTAGTTTCCTTAAACTGAGGAATGAAAGAGGAGAGCACAACTTTCTCTGTATTATTTAGTAGTTTTTCACCAGCCCCACTCTGAAGAAGACAGTAAGGATGAGGGATTCATTTTTCAAACAATTTTTTTCCAGGCAGAGAAGTCCATATTAATGTGCAGTGTAGCAACTCACTTAGTTCGTATTGAATTGAAAGTTCTCACTGAAGGATCTTGGGTGAGACCATGAACTTATTGAAATCAGCGGGACTACTGACAGAAACAGTCCAGGACAAAACCGGATCCAGGATTTGAAGCCTCTCTATCTCTAACCTAACAGTGACGCTACCAAAGCCCCTAAATCATTTGCCAGGCTATGTAATTGCCATGGTGTGAGAGCAGAGCGTCTGGCAGGAGGACGTATGGAAGAGATTATCACACAGTTTATGTAAAGCTGCACCATCTGAGATGGCTTGAGTTCTTATACATGTAGTCACTCCTTTCTCACAGCTTCCCCTCGTGACCAGCTAGACCTTGTGCTTTAAACTTTGGGTTTCCAACAGCCTTACAAATGCATCTGGACTCACCCACGTTCAATGGGCTTCATAAGTGAACTTCCCTAAATCCATATTTCAATCCAGAGAGCTTTGTAAACCGAATCAAATCTCTGTAAAAAGGCCTTGGCTTCCTAGACACGTTGTTCTCCAGTTGTAGGTGCCATTGTGCTACCTGCTGTACAAAACAAAACAGAAAGGTACTGTGGCTTAACCAAGTAGTATTTGGAAGTGCTCCAAGGCAAATTAAGACCAAGCTCTAACCAGTGCTTGCCCAACCGTTAGAAAACTTTGTAAGCTGTGAAAGAATGCAGTTTGCTCTGCAATTTTCTCCCTATGAAATGTATAGATTAAACCCATTTTGCAGTCAGTGGAAAGTAAGACCTGTCTAAATGTTCTGTATGGTTGTAGGTAGCCTCACAGTGAAGGAAGGGCCTCTGTGATCTGCTTTTTCTGCAGTTTAAGTGAGTGCCAAAAGTAGTGCAGAGCTTGAAGGGAAGTTAAACATTTATTATTCTATGGGCACCCAGAGGGGGAAAAACATCAGTGTGTAGAAATTAAGTGGCATTTGCTTGACATTTTTGTAAATCAATTAAACTCAATCGTGGTTTGTTTTTTTTTTTCTAGAGGGGGATGTGTTGTGCCCTGAATCAGATAGTACTTTTCAAAAGGTACTTTCTTACTGAACTTACTGAATAACTTATGAATTTGTAGTTAACCAAAATGAACGAGGCTGAAATATAGTAAGTATCATACAGGCATTGGGTTGCTATATAATCGGTACTATGGTTTTACACGTCTTTGTTGGCTTTCCCCTTTTTATAAGTTTATAAACTTATATATAAGCTGTTACCTTATATACATCGCTCAGGTCTCTAGTCAAGCTATACTCTACAGGTTGGTTATGAGCTTGCACAGGTCATGACCAAGGGGCTGCTTCTGAGAATCTGTTACTCGGACAAAGTTAACTTGGCAAGACATACAGACCACTTGGTTGTAACTGCGGCCAGTGCAGTTCATTGCAGCCTTTGTTAGTCGGACATCTGCGTAACTCTTCTCGGACAGTGAACTCCAGGACAGTTGAACCAAACTTTTCTCTGAAAGATGTTTGAAGACTTGGTCGTAGGGATATCATTAGCATTTCCTGAAGCTACTTTCCAGTTATAAGAATGGGAGGAGGGCAAGCAGCTACTTAGGAAGCAGCGTATTTTTATCTTCAGAATACTGAGCCTTCCTAGCCATTTTCTCTATGATACAATTGAAATCTCAGGGCAAACAAATATTATAGTTACATGTAGGAAATAGAGGTTCAAAGTGGCAGCACATTTTGTCTTGCCTGCTACCACTGAGTCTGCTCCATCACCTTCTTTTCTTGCATGTGTCCTGTAACAGTGGTCACTAAAAGCTGTTTTCTTTGGTTGGTTGGTTGGTTTTGTGGGGTGTTTTTGTTTGGTTTGGGGTTTTCTTTGGGGTGTGTGTGTGGGGGTGTGTGTGGGTGTACTGTTTTGAAAAACAAAACCAAAACCCTGTCCCATTTTGCAAACATCTGCTTGTTCTCTGCTACATGATGAAGAGAGAATTATATGGTTCTTGTCAGTGGTTACATTCTTATTATTATATAATAAACAGGGTGAATGTTCTTGCACATTTAAAATATTTGTAGAAATAAAATGTTTTTTTTTAATTAATACATGTTAAAACCCACTGTATTGTATAATGGGGTTAGTCATGTTTAGCCACACTATCATAGCTGCTAAGATATATTTTTTCCTACCCCAGATCATATTCCGTATTTAGGGTGTGTGATTTTGTAAACACTTAGGCATGTGATTGGCCTTACACTAATACCCGGGTTCTGTGACTGCTGTTGGCCTGGTTACATGTGAAAAGTTAGGCAAAAGCCTGCAGAATTGGGATGCATTTCAGAAAACAGGTAATTGCTTTTTCTTGTGCAGATTTTTTCATGCTCTTTTTCAACAGATCTTATCAGAGAAATATCTATTATTCTAGTAGGAGCTTCTGGTGTCTTAAGCCAAAAAGCGAGTTGCTAATGACATAACTAAACCATTTGCACAAAGTTGCAAGCGTTGTGGCAGGAACCTGTTTCTAACCAACCAGCAGATGAGTTGAGGCAGCAGTGTGTGTTGTACGTATGTTCCACACGTGGTACTCAAGGCGGTTCTCCCTGGCTTTTTCATTAAATAGCAGATATAAAGTAAATGTTTGAAGTATAAGTTGACCGTATTTGAAGCATAAGAGTGATGAAAGTGATGCATTATGTCACTGTAACATACTGACATTATCAATTATGTGTTATTAAACAGCTTAGCTAACTGAATGATTTACCTTGTGTTTAACTGCCTTTTTCAATTAAAGGTAGCAAATGCTGTAGTACTGGGGCACAGTCATAGAAACCATATATTTTCTCCTGTTAACACCAGCACTGCTGACATGCAGGTGATGGGAGTGTTGGCATTTTGCTGCAGGCTCTAATGGGCTACTTTAAATGGTCTAAAAAAAGTGATTAATGATTGGGAGCAGGACTGTTACACAGCTTCACGGCTCTTTTCCTCAATGCGTTTCCATTTATGTCAACTAGCCGCACACTTGGGAGGTGTTATTTCAAAGTAGTCAACACAGGGCTTTTTTCTACTGCCATTTGTTTCTATTTCATAGGTCCCTTTGGTTGGTCAGATAGAGCTAGTGTTTCCTTAAAGTTGTAAGCTTCAGTGATAAAGGAGGATAATCCACACGCTTTGTATGTCTGGTGACCAAAATCTAAACTGTTGAACTCGACTGTCCCTTCAGAACAGTGACTGCTGTCTTTAACATCACTCTACTTAACTCCTGTTTGGTGTATTGTGTTGAAAATAATTTAAAGGTTCCTCTCAAAGTAATGGAAGCACTTCATCAGCCCATAGGTGATTCTCTTCTGCTATTCACTTGATTTTGCAGCAAGCAGTAATTTGTACATTAGTACTGCTTGTTTGTAATGGGTAACTGTCCACCCCCAAGTCCTCCCTTAAATACATGGATACATGTATACATACATACTTGTTATGTGTACT
>JANZLQ010000008.1:4025984-4041936 GCA_026212715.1 Elanus axillaris | reverse complement strand
ACTAAACCCAAGGGACGTTGGAGAGATATTTAACTTTCTTTTCCCCCCCCCCCCCCTTTTATTTTTTTAAGAATCCCATGTTAGCATTTCACAAGACACATGAATTTCCTGAATTAGAAATTCCATGCTGGGAATTCCCAGTCTCTTATGGGAATCCTTGTGTCCTGCAGAAGGAATAAACTTGACATAGAGAAGGGCAACAGAATGTGCCATTGCTGCCCCGGGGATTTCCAGTGCTTCTTACCTCACATTGTGCTGGAAACGAATGTAAATACGGTGTTTTATACTTACATATAAATACTCAATTGAACTCAGCTTTATACGAAATTCTACCACACTGTATCATATGTTATTTCCAAGGTCAGGGCCCTTATTTCTCATAACGATTGAAAGCAATAGAGTGATGCAGACCAGGAATATTTGAATCAGATTGTGCAGATCAATTTTAAAGTACTATTGTCAGTTAAATGATGCTATAAACATGTATGTGGCACTTAGATACAAACAGAAAGCTTCAGTCGCAGATTTCGTAATTTATGGCAATGAAACCTAGGTTTTCTTGAGAGATGATGTAGAAGTGGGATCAAGATCCCAAGTCCAGAATCAGCAGTGCACTTATGATGTGATGGTCATCAATCGTGCTGGTAAAGTGATTTGTTTGCTTATGTTTTGCTATGATGCCACTTTTGTTTTTAGAATATATGCGTATTTCTGACTATTTACAGAGAGAAGGGACTCATCATGTTAATATTAAAGATCTGTAGGTGCAAATGTTTATATTAATGAAATAAAGACATTTCTGAGAAAACAACTAAGTACAGCAGAGTAGAAAGTAGCAAGAGAAATTCTTTTAGCTTTTACACTTAGCTTTCTGGTTTTGTGATCTATACATGCACACACACACTTTTTATGCCTTTAAAATCAGCAGTATTCAATTAAAATTAATCCCCGTGTCATTGCAGGGATAGAGAAGTCTGTGATTTCTGTGTCTAGGCAGTAAGAGTGGCTAAGTGAGGGAGATGTTAAGCAAATACTTTTTTGGCAAAGAATGAAGGGAAACTGTTTTAAGGCAAGGATTTTGAACCTTTTTTAATTTGTTTGAGATTTTTTGGAGAAGTTAATACTGCTAAATGTTACCAGCCTTCTTACCCCGAAGAATAGTTCTTGTTGTCTTGAAGGAATAGAAGCAGTGGAGAAGGAGGCCAGAGCCAAAGAGATTTGAAGTAAATAAATAAATGAACCTCCCTCCACAAATCCACAAGTGGTGCAGTGCGTCAGAGCGCAAGTTGGTAAATAAAGTGTGGAGATTTTTTTTTTTCCCTCTTCGCCTCTCCTGCAGCTTTTTGCTGGAGGCAGAGTGGCAGAGCATTTGAACGGCATAATCTATGTTCTGCTGACCTGAGCTTGTCAATGCTAATTGTGTGGCTTTAATTGCAAAAACACATTTGCGTTACTGAAAAGGGTTTAACTTAAATCCTTCCTTTTCAGGACTAGTGTCAAAACGTTTAAAAAAAGCAAGCCAGCGAGCGAGATGAGGGTAGCATCCAGCTATCGGCACTGAATAACCAGTGGGATGGTGTGATTCAGATTACATGTCTTGGCTGTCCGTCAGAAACCAGCTCACTCACTACAGCTGTTCAAGGCATGATGGGCAGGGAACTGTAGCTCCCCGATAAATACAGCTCTTTTTGTTGCACTGCTTGGGAAAAGTCTGATTTCTTTAGTGCGCTGGAGAAATGGGAATTTAAGTAGCTCCTATTCTCTGTTTGCAACTGGGTTTGGCAGCTCAGATTTGCACAGCGGGTGGAAACTGCACAGCTGGGAAATGGGAGAGCGCGTCGTAGTTGTCCATCCTTCCACTCAGGTGTTGCTGCTGCTCGCAATAAAGCTGTCTGGTTATTAGCTACTCTGAGATTGTTTTCTCCGAACCTGTGGTCTATGCTAAATAGCGTTGGTGCAGCGCAGTCCCTGCAACAGTGCTGTGCTCACGGAGAGATGCTCTCTAAGCGGGCAGGAGCATGGGGAGCTGGGCTGCGGTACCCCTCCTTCAGGTGTAGCTTCACTAATGATGAAGAAACTCCTAGAGCAGGACGTCTCGTCTTTGTCTGAATGGCCGCGCCGGCAAACTCGTGTTTATTGCCTGCGGTTCAGCTGTAGGGCATCATGCCCGGTCAGGTAAAGCATATGGTGTTTGTTAGTCCCTCTTGGTGCGTCCTGAGCCAAATGAGAAGGCGACGCCGATCTCTGCGTTAGTTTTCCCCACTCGATGTGTCGTTGTTTTTCCTTGAAGTGTGGTGTTCTCAGTTGGCTGCTGTTGCTGATAAATACTTTGGTCTGATGAAGCCCGATAGAAGATTGTGTGAGCGTCCTCTATCCAGCTGGTTTGATAAGCAGTTTTCAATTCATTTTTGCCAAAAGATATTGCATATGCAAGGAATGTATTTTTTTTTGTCTGTAAGATGATCTCTAAGTTTTAGTAACACAGTGGGGAAGTGCTGTTTGTCATTTAGAGAGAAGCAGAACTTGTGATGTTGCCAGTTTTTTTAGCTTTTTAGTTACTTTCTACTTTCTTTCTTTCTTTATTTTCCTTCATGTGATCAGAAGGCTGTAATTAGTTGTCACTCGATTATTCCTGGAAACACAATGAAGGCACTCTGAAGCAGAAAGCAACATAAACAACAAACCAATTTGAAACCTGGCTGACTGGAAAGTAGGTTAATATTATTTAGGGAAAGAAGATTTAAATTTAGCTTACGTTCCTCATGATAACAGTCACGTTACATAGGAAATGTCCATTTTGGGGGGGTGAGGGTGTTTGCGTGTTTATTTTATAAGTAGATTCTTAATGATGAGTGTGCATTAGGATGAAATTTGCTTTGGGGAGAGTTACTTTTTGGTTCCCCATGGTGCCAAGGGCCAGAGAAACCACTGGGCTTCCAGAGTCCAGGCAAGGGACTCGCCCTGTTTCTGCTGACACCGATGGCAGCACAAGCCAGCCCTGCTAGCACACAGCAGTATTTTTATGCCAGAGCGTGGAGACAGCACTGCACATGGTTTTAATCTCACCACCACGACCACAAATACAGCACATAAAAACTGCTAGAGCTGCTCAAATAAAGTGCTTTGCTTAGAGGGCAGGAAATAGGCAGGCACTTGCAAATATTTCTTCTTCATCTTGAGTTGCTTGGCTTGATCTTTGTGCATGTAGGATTCCATACACTGAAATTGCAGGAGCAGGGAAAGCCCAAGATCCTGATGGTTGAACAGGTAAAGCAATGTTGTTGTACCTCGTTTAAAGCAAGCCACCCAAAGTGCTTCCACAACTGATTCTGACTTCGGTAGCCTGAACTGTCCACAGCAACAAAAAAAGGTCTTAACTGTCCTGATTGCCCTGTAGCCTTTGCTATATTTTCACTTATGAATATAGTTTTTGCTTTTTCAGTTTTCTCTCCATCAGGAATGCAAAGATGTCTTTCTTTTAGCTGTATGTTTCTGTTTGTTGTTTTTCTTTTTTAATTAAATCAGGCAGAACAGGTGGCATTACTAAGATAAGCATTGGTCAATAAGCTAACACCAGTGCTGGTAGCCTACATCGCTTTAATGATTACCCCATCCATAAATATGTAAAAGGAAGGCACCTCTGGGTAAACGCCCCAGCGTTACTGAATCTTGGTAGGACTACAGCCAAAACAAGAGGACAGATAATTATTTTTACCTGAGTTTCTAAATTTCCTCTCTTCTTTCCAGCAGTTTAAGATTTCTGCAGGTTTTGGAAGTTATCACCATTCAAACCACTCTTTAAATGGACTTTTTTCATACCCATATTTCTTATGATTTCAATCTGATGCTAATGTAGCCATGGGTATTGATACTGCATGGGATTATTTTTTCTTCCAAGATGTCATCTATTAAATGTATATGCTAATTATCGCAGTATTTCAAAATGGGGTAACTTGAACCCTGCTTTTTTAGTTGTATAACTTACAAAACACATTACTGTCAATGATCCCATGTTTTCAGAACAACCACGGAAGATATTTTAAACTGCATTCCAGTTCTTTTAAACTGTGTTCCTCTTCCAGTTTAGTTGTGTGCATGTT
Source organism: Elanus axillaris (assembly GCA_026212715.1). Taxonomy (NCBI): domain Eukaryota; kingdom Metazoa; phylum Chordata; class Aves; order Accipitriformes; family Accipitridae; genus Elanus; species Elanus axillaris. The sequence goes on along the minus strand of JANZLQ010000008.1, from coordinate 4,037,836 downwards.
AGTTCAATTTCTCTTGTTATTCTTTAGAAGAATAGTTTAAGAAAAAAAAACTTTCTCTATAATTTTCCATTTCACAAGCCTTGGAAAGTTCTTGCTATGGGAAAAGATATGTTTTGCTTGACCTCTACTGCTGAAATGCTCACTACTAAAACCCAAATGAAAACAGCTTCCTAGATTCTGTTTCTCACTAGATTGATCATTCTCGTGAAAGAAAAGGTGGAGTTATAAAGTTACCTGTTGCCATCAGCCAGCTATGTGTTATTTTAAATCATATTTGCCATTAATACCTCAAAAAAAATATATTCCCCTTCCTTATACTTGTTGGAATTTACAACAGAAAAAAAAACCAGGAAAAACAGTAAAAATGTATTTGCTTTAGTAACAGTTTCACATTTTATTTAGATGAATATGGTATCAATAATTTAGTAAGTTATTCTTAAATTCAGATAAGATTTTTCTCTTGTGTGTGAACCTTTTATTTTTTTAATTTTTGTTTTTTCTTTTTCTTTCCCTTTACCTCTTTTCCTTCCTCCTGTTCTTCAGGAGTCCCAGAGCAAATACAAACTGCGTTTTTTCAGTTAAAGGGAGTTTGCAAACTTGACCAAATGTGGTCACAAACCTCATGTAGTTTTAATGATTTTGTGTATTAAATCATTTTTTTGTGGTGTATTTTTGTAGGGGGGGAAACTATTGATAAACAGGAAATGAAAACATTTTCACAGTTGTGAAATTTCACCATTCTTACAACCTCAGGCTTCAAGTAATAATTGTGGTTCCATTAAAAATCCCCTTAGCTATAGTAATTGCTCATAACATTTATGTAATTTTTTGTATTTGACTGGAATAGATTTTTCTTCTATATCTTTACGCAATTGCACAGTCTTATGATTTGTGTTTGAGTGCAGTGTAATTAAGATTGAAATCCTATTCCGATGATGAGGTACAAATAGTCAATATTATTAGAGTTTCCTCTCAGGGGAAAAATGCTACCATCCTTTGAAAAGAGTTCATAGAAATATTTTTTTTTTTTTTATTGGTGTGCTTTGCCTTTTCAAATGATAAGCAACTTTTTAGCCATTACTAAAAAAGCTGACTGCTGAAGCTTGGTGCGATGGCAGCTGAGCCTTGCCTTGGGCTGAGGGGCACAAGACTTGGCCGCAGAAGTGCTCTGCCTGCCTATCACTTCCCCAGCACGCTGGGACCTCAGAAGCAGTTGGGGAAACGTGTTTTGGATAAGTGGGAGTGCAATGACCAGTGCTGATTGCTGTCAGGGGGACGTCACTGACCTTTGGTTAGACAGAGGTCACAAAATTTGGGATGTGCTATCTTCGGGTTCATTCGTTAAAGGAGTGTGGCAAAAAAAGTTTAATAATGATTTGTCAAGTACTATTAATTGCCGCTAATGATATTTGCAGCTCTGTAGCTGCGGTTTCAAAGTTAATTTGGAAAGATGGGAAAACCTGCACTAATTATTTTACATGGTAAAGGACAATGTCAAGGAATTTCAATTGCTGCTCATCCAATTCCTCTTGATTTGTTTTCTTGTTGGATGCTTGCTGCCAGATTGCCAACAAGTCAGAGAGAAAAAAAAATCTGAGAAGGGAATGATACCAGCATGGACTAAGTTTAAACAACAAATAAACAAACAGAAATCCCAGTATCTTCGTAAGGGTTTTAGACAGCGAATGCATGCTTAATTCACTGTTCAGTGGTTCTGCACAAGCATAAACAAGATGTTTGTAATTATTTTGCTGAAGGCTACGAGAGAGGGCAACTGGATTTCATATGGCACCATCTTGCATTGTCCCTTCTTACTTACAAGGCTGAATCGGGACACAGGTCGCAGCATAGTGGAAATTGTGAGGGATATTTACCAGTGTCTTCCCAAAGTTGGGAAAGGAGATATGAATAAAATCCAGTTCTCACTTCACTTTTAACCAAATCCAAGATCATTTTTATGTGGGGCTGTCATTGTTTTTTCCCCTTTAGCTCCAAGAGCCTTAAAAATGTTATGTGTCAGAGAGCACCTGTGTTCTAAATATAATGGTCTTAAAAATGTGATTGAAGGATTTTCACTTTTGTAGGCAAATCAGCAGGGCTGATATTGATCCATCTTTTTAGGGAGCCACAGTGCACCAGAAGGTGATACTGTAGAGGGCCCCGTAAACCCTCAGAGCCTTCTGTCTAATTTGGCAGAAAAACACAGAATGTCGGACAACAAAAGAACGATACGATTCCATAAGAAATCTTCATCCCTCCCACTCCCTTTTCACAAGATGTAAAAAAAGGAAAAAAAAAAAAAAAAAAAGAGAGACTTAATTTTTTCAGCTGCACACAATGATTTGGTGCTCACTCTTGCATTGAAACAGTTGCTGTCAGAACAGGCAGGAAACAGTTTTCTTTTAATTGCTGAAATCATTCGGAAGTGCTTCATGCACGGCTTCTATACAGCAGATGCTGTGCATTAATTGGCCTGTGTAGGGCTGACCCAGGGTTCCTTGCAGCGGGCCCAATTTTAGGCAGAGGCTTTAAATAGCTTATTTCTTATTTTGTATAACCTGGCGCACATTATGAGTGCGTTTGCACGTGGGGCATTTCATGGTCTGCAGTTTCTAATGTCATGTGGGTTTCAAAACCTGTGTTTCTCTGGTAATGTACTAGCAGCAGGTAAGCTCTAAATACCATCCATCAGGAGCTAATTTTTTATCCAGATACTCCAATGACTGATGAACCTGTCTTTTGTATGAATGTTCAGCACAGGAGAAAGCCATATGCCCCTGGCACTGGTTCCTATGCATTCTTTACAGTTCGTAGTGAGGAGATTAAGAAAAAAACCAAACCCTTACATTGACATGTCTTTCATTTATTTAGCAGTTAGCACTTTCTAAAATAGCTCTTTTAAAAACAAAACAAAACAAAAAACTCAGCGAAAGGAGATTTTAGGTCTTTTAAAGCAATCTGACTACCACTACTCATTTTCTTTATCAGGAATATTACTGCACACCCTTAATAGGGAACCTTGTTTTGCTACTCCCCGTCTGTTCAAAACAGACCTTAGCCCATTAGAAGGTCCTCCCTTGTGTGGGAAGACCACAGCTGTTACTGTAAATCTCATCCAGTAACTGTATCACCCCCATTTTGTGGCTCTGAAGGATGAAATTGAGAAATGGAATACTGTGCAGTCATCCTTTACATCTCCAATTTTAGGCCTTTGCACATAATTTTCATGCTTTTATTCCAAATCAAACAACATTAGTGAGCAACACCACCCTGCGCTAAATGTCTAGCCTCTAAGGCAGCACCTACGATCTTTGTTTTTGGAGGATTTAGGATTTGGAGGGAAGTTGGGGTTCTGTTGATGGTGGATTTTTAATTTTTTTTTTATTCCCTCTCTTCCCTCCCCTTACCCCCAGATCTTTCTGAATCCTCAGAATTTGTCGGAAGCAGAAGTCCAGATGGTAGCGAGGTACCTAAGATGGAGGACGCTCTGTTGTGCCTCCACAGAGGAAGCGAGACCTCAGCACAGTTAACAAACACAACTTTAAAAAGGTTTCTGTTTCTTTAAATCCTTCTGAATAAAGTGGATCTAACTTCTTATGAAGGATATTGGGGGCTTTAATCAGAAATAAGAAGTGGTTTAAATCATTAGCACAACAAAGCAAACTATAAGCTTGAAGATAAAAGTCTCAGGGGAAAGAGTCCTCTGAAAATAAATGGGACTTGATAGATTTCCATATCATTTATAACTTCCCTTAATTACACTTGGAAGACTTGCCAGTAAAACTGGAAAATTGGCAGCCTATATCCATTATAGTAATTTTGCCGACCATGGCAAGCAGCTGGCTTTACTGGATTTTATTTCCCATCACTCACAATTAATCATCAGCTGGAGATGTCTGAAACTCCTCAAAACGTAGCAATACTGTGTGACATTCAGGCCTCCTTAAAATGCTAAAATCTGCTGAGTAAATGGGCCGAGTTCCCCTTCCAGCGAACTCATTTTGGTGCGAGGCAGGCTGCCGGTTAATGAGTGCCACTTCGATAATCGGATGCGAATGTGAACCCTGACCTCACGTCAAAGGAGAGGACGCAGCAAGCTGGATAAAAGATAGGGGATTCAGAGCTGCAAACTTTACACCAATTAGACAGAGAGCGGGGAAATACATCAGTGCCGATTGGGTTTATCAGAAAGACTTGCGGGGCTTGTGACCATTTTGTAAGCCTAACATTGAAGACGTCCTGTCACAATCGTTAAGTCTTTTATCTGATGACGCACAAAAGTCCAAGGAAAGTGTACCATATTCACAAAGATCCCGTGGTAGCAATGCCCTTGGGTGTGCACCGTCTTTTTGTGTTTCTGAGTTTTAAGGAGACCTATCTGTAAGTGCAATTAGTCTTTATGGTCCTCCCGTAGGTGCAACGAGAATGGCTCGGGGTTGCTGCTTCTCAAATTCAGCTTCCACCCCGTGTCGTGAGTTGCTTGCTCGGGAAATGAGTGGAGACAGTTCCCTGTCCTGTGTGTAACCTTTCGGCCAGAGGAGATAACAACTGTCGTGCAGTCCCCGAGTTACTCAACCAGTGCTGTTGACTGTTCCCAAATTCACATCAGAATTGTTAGCAATGTCGAGATGCTAAGTACCCTCTTCTTCAATGATTTTTTTTTCCTTTTTTTTTTCTTCTTTTTTTTTCTTCTTCCTTTTCACTCTGTGGCAAACAAAGCTGAACAGCTACTTTGAACTGTGCCGTGCAGAAATAAACTACTAAAATACAGACTGTGGGTCTAACAGTCAATCACTCATTTATTTTGCTATTCCAAGCAATGTAAAGGTAGATTTGTCCGTACTGTAACTCTGTGAGAAAGATAACCTGAGTTTAATTTCTTTTAAGGAAAGGAGCCCTTTTATTTTACTTGTTTCCAATCAATCAGATTTTTTGTTTGATTTTATTTGCCTGTTTTGACAGATCTGGGTCATCACTGAGGGCTCTCTAAATCGAAATGTAAAGATGGTGATTTACATTGGTTTACCATCCACCGAAAGAAAGAAATTATACAATGAAAATGCAACATTAAAAATAGTCCCGATAAATCCTTAAATAAGTTAGAAAGCAAGAACTTGTACACATTGCTGCGGCTTTCATTTGCAGGCTAAATAACAGGCAAAAGGATATGTGCAATTATGGAATGAAAGAAATTGGACAATGCCCAAAAGACTGAAAAAAGAGAAAAGAGAGATACAAGTGCCTAATTTTAGGATTTGGTGCTTTGCAACACAATGGGTGGAGCTGTAAAGGTTTAACATAAGAGCAGTAATTAAACTTCTGTGCTTAAGTGACACTTTCACCAAGGTAATTTTCAACAAATTGCACATCATCAGACGTACTGACACAGCATTTTCACAGGTGGTACCTGCTGCAAGTGCCTCCTTCCTTCCAAGTTAGCAAGACTAGATGTTAACTGGGTAATTTGTCTATATATTTTATGGGTGTGTGGGGGTTATTTCCTTCCCAGACACCGCTTCTGTACTTTTCCAGTAGATGTATTTCCAGAACTCTGTTTAGATAATTGCCAACTGGTTCATTTGCACGCCATCCACCTGATGAAGCCATGTTAGAGCTGAATTGCACTGGGGTTCAAGCGAAGAGTTTCTTGTGCCCTTGAAATTAGGCCGCTCAATTCAGACCCGCGCTCCTTAGCATCTCAATCCTCATCAGCCTTTAGAGGCCTGTGTTCTTGGCGTGCTGATAGCTGAGTTTAACCAGAGGGTGGGCAAATTTGTTTCTGAAATACGCTATTAAAAAAACCCTCCAACAAACATTCTTGCCTTTTTTTTTTTTTCTTTTTTCCCTTCCAACCAGAATTAGATATTCATAGCTTCCCCTTAACCTCAGAAATGTCTGGGAAGTTCAGAGCAGATGGAAGGAAAGCTGAGCAGTGAGATAGAAGAGGAGGAAAAGAAGAAAGGAAGGAAAGAGCGAGCTGAGAGTAGCAGGTGTGGAAGGACAGAGACAAAAGAGGGGGAAAGGGAATAGAGGGGAAGTAACTGGGGACAAAGAACAAGTCTTTGATACTATTCACTGAATTTGACACTGCTAATGACTTAAATGCTTGCCTGAAGCTCAGGATGGAATTTCTGCAGGTGAAGTGTTGGGTGTTGGTTATTCTCCGTTAGTACACCATGTTCCCATAGCAAACGCGTTCCTTATTTACTCCCCAAAGCCTGTCATGTTGCTGTTGGCAGTCTGTTGGAGAAAGGGTGTGTAAGCACCCTTTCACCTAATGTCTTTTCTTCTGTCTTGCTCGGAATCCCTAGGCAGACATCAGTGCTTTTCAGTCATTGCTAGTGCTTTAGAAAAAAAGGTTTATTTAAATTTTCAGAATGTATTTCATGCAATGTGCATTTGAACTCTGACTTCACACCTGTCTGTTAGACAGTATACTCCTCCAAAGTGGTACATGCTTGTCCTTAAAGATGTATTATTCATTTCACCTGTATTAAGAGAAATATATTTATATGTATACATGTATGTGTATAAACAAACACATTTTGATGGCACTGGCATGTGTAACAATGCATAAACCAGATCTCTGCAGGTCTCAAATCTCCCTCTTTAATGAAACTTTGACCTCAGAGTGAAAGCATCCCAAATTTGCTGAGATAATGAGTGAATGGCAGACTGCATCTGTAGAAGAGCCTAATGAAAAGACTTGCAGTGGGCACTCAGAGCTGGGCATCCCAGAGGGGCGTTCAAGTCCTGGATACCGGGATGTAGGGTCTAGCTCACTTCCCTCTCTGGCGTACATTGACTTTGTAGGATGACTGGCTGATCACTGGCTATACAAGGGATAAATTCTAAATCCTGTGTTTTTGCCCTCATGTATAGGCAGGTCCCCCGCCCCGACCACTGTAAAGCCTCGAGCGGTTGTTTCTTCTGCGCAGTGTGGTCCAAGGTGTCGGAGGGAGGATCTGACTGGGAGGGACAGGGAGCCCAGCAGAGCAGCCCAGTGGGTTACTGGTGACCTTGAGGTCACGCATGCCTGTTAGCAGAGTGCAAACAAGCAGAAAGAGGAAACTTGAACATTTCCTCTTAAGAACTATCAGCTGTGGTGAAAATGATGGTTTTGCCTCTGCGATGCCTCTGCTGTGGATGAGAGAGGTGGTGGTTCCTCGCAGGCGTGCTCCCTTCCGTCAGTCCAAAGTCATCAGCCGCCATCCAGATGCTGCCACGTGCAGAGGTGTGACTTTCTGCTCCGCATTAGCCCGTTGGGTATTGCCGGAGCTTCCAGCCCATGCTCCTCCGGACATGTGCCAAGAAACTTTTGGCTTCTAAATCAGGCTTAGGCTCCCTGGCCAAAACTGCACAAATTATATTTTGCTCTGGATTTAATTGATGTTGAACTGTGGTGGGTGTGGAATGTGAACTGTAGAAGTTGGACCCGAATGGATGGAATGGGAGAGGAGCCTTTCAGGTTTGTCTGGGGTGATAGTTTTAAGTAGGTGATTCCTTTTTCCCTATTTTGCCACCAGTTTTGTCAAAAGCAACTGCAATTTGTAACTGTGGTTTGTGTCGTGACTGTGTAGTTGGCTGACTTGACTTGTGCCATGAAAGTCTTTACAGCAGAAAAATCATACGCACTTAGAGCATTTAAAATCCTCTACCTCATTTTGTACTGCTTTAATTTTACCAGGTTTCAGAAGGTCAAGAGATTTGTGTAATTGAAGCAATGAAAATGCAGAACAGTATGATTGCTGCTAAAACAGGCAAGGTAAGCTACCTTGGGTCACTTAAAACCATATGCAACTTGTCAAATAGGATAGAATTTAAGAAGGAAAAAAAGGAGGATTCTGGTTGTTAAGGAATTAAGTCTGATTGTTATAAGTCTTCCGAAGTGAGGTGTCTTTAATTTTTAACATTTGCATCTGCTGTGAATGCTGTTAAGTACTTCCAAGCCTTAGATAGCACAGCAGGAAATAGTTTTACTGGCTTCAGAAATTCATATAACTCTTTTTCTCCTAAGTGATTTGTTTTCTATGATGTTACAATGCCAAGTTGAATTGAAAGGTGTTGCAGAGCGTTTCTCCAAATTCCGTCTTTCCAGAGAGCAACTGAAGAAGAGAGATCTCTTTGCCAGTTAATTCATTAATGGCAAACAATTTGACATTAAAAGACCCACTCAGAACAAGGCATAGAAAGTGCTTTTGGAGGAAGATGAGAAAAACAAATTTTTCATTATTGTGACTGCTAAATACAAAGTCTAGATCTGCAAATACGTTAAGCTTTGCAAGGCTGTGCATTGTACTATCTTTCTTCGGAGGGATCAGCGTTGCAGCCCCTGAGCTGGGACTCTCCTGCAGTGCGGGATGTACCAAAACCAGTGCTCTGGGCGGGGAACTGGTTAAGCTTATATGACAAGGACATGCCTTAAACCCCATCTGGTTTGGGGACTGTCAGCCCCCAAGGCAGGGCCTCAGAGCATCCCTGTGCCAGATTATAATTCACAGCCTGAAACCATTACCTAGGCATGGGCCCCTGATCCATCCTTTCCAAAGGGAGAGCAGAGTCTGGATGTGGATTGTGTATCCTCCTCTGTCTCGAGTTTCCCAGCCTGTGCTAGCCCTTCTCCGCCTGGGGACAAGCCCCTCTGCTCCCCCTGAAGCGCTGCCGTTTTGCTGTTAAAAATAAGAAAACACACTCCCGCTGCAAGATCCCTTAGCCCAGAGGGAGGCAGCAAGGAGCCTGACTCCCCAGGGCAGGGACGAGGGTAGCCACTGGCAAGATTTGCTGAGATCTCAAGATGGGTCTCTATGCCAAGGACTGTTTGTGTGTTTACAAGAAAGGCTTATTTGGCACAGCACTAAAATCTCCCCTGAGGCTGGGACCCAGGGCTTGCCTCTTCCAGCACGTCTAGTGCAAAACTGGGTCTCGAGGGAAAAAAATTGCCGAGGGAGGGAGAACATACCTGCTCCTGTTGCTCTAACATTGCCACTTTATTATTTTATTTCATGCATTAATTCCTATATAATTTCTCACTTAATATTTCCCAGTTTTTCATCGTTGCTTCATTTAACCCCTTATTGCTGCTCTTTGCATCCTGTTTTTAACTAGTGAGTATTTGTAATTAAAATGCTACTCCCTCTGCCACCCACCCCCTTTTATTTTTTACTTTAACCTTCCCTTTCCCACCAAGGTGTGCTGTAACCCGTGGGCCTGTTCCTTAAAATCCTGCTTGTACTTCTCCCAGTAATAAGTAGCTCCCACTCACTCTCTACAGATGCCACGTAAACTTCACGTTTGGCTTATTAATCCTTCAAAGTGGGAGTTGAATGGTGCACAGGCCAGTCAGTGGGGCAGATGTGCATCTTGTAATGTCCCCTTGTTGTCTCCATTTTAAAAAAGAAGCAAATTATTTGATTCTTTAGAATTTTAAGAATTTGAGAAAGCAAAAAAGTTTTGGGCTGTGTAGAAATGAAGCTGCTAAATAGAATTCATCCCGTTCTGCAGTGCAAAGTCATGGCTCTGAGTGCTAGAAAAGCCTGGCCCCTCCACAGGAATGGGGTGTTTGGCACTGGCTGTTAGTCCACGTTTCGATGCTTTGAAGCTGTGTTTTGAAACTCAGTTCGTTTGCCTTCAGCCGGAAGACGTTCCCATTTTCATTCCCGGCTGAATTCCTTTTCTGCATCAAACCCCATCTTCCTGTTTGTAATTGTGAGAAAAGTGGCTTGTTATCTACTTTGAGTTTACTCCAGCTGCGGGTGGTTTAAAAATGAGGGAAAAATGGAGAGGAACTGGAGTGTGCCTCCTGTCTCCTACGGGACAGCTGCGCGTGGGTCAGGACGGGGAGCTGCCCCTGCTGCCTGTCAAAAATCTCTGGGGAGTTTTGAAGCACTAGTCAGCCACAATGTTTGCTGAACCTTGGCTTTGTAAAAAAAGAAAAGAAAGGCGGAGAATATTTTCCACACTGCTTTCATCTCTGAAAAGACTGAGACTCGAGAATCGGGTAGGCTGCCTAGCTATCGATTTAGAAATAAAGCCCTTTTTTTGTACATCTCGCGGTGTCTTTGCCCGCGTACAGCGTTCAGCTTCATTTCTTGAGCAGTGCTGTGAATGTACCTGTGCTACAGAGCCATATGCTGTGGCCTTAGGCTATCAAACTCGGTGAGGGCAATAGCGTAGCCATAGTAGCCTGGTATTTTGGGCATGCTGCAGGTTTCTTTTAGGAGCCCAAGGTAACATTTGGATGACTAAACCAAGCCAAGTGCTGAACAAGGTTTTGATCAAGGTTTGGGGCATGTCAGTGTGAGCTCTGAATTAATAGTGAAATCAAACTCTATTTTTTGAAGCTCCATGTGCCAAAAGGGAATTCAGACACGTTACAGCCTTTTATAGAGGAAATAAGGGACTAGTATGCGATGTTTGTGTTTTAAAATTCAGAATCTGCACATGAGTGTGTAATTCATCTACAGATGTAGTTGCATTTATTTGACAGTGCTAGCCCTTTGCCAAGTTCAGTTATGTTAAAGGATCCAAATTCAGATTTGAATCAATCTATCATCTCAGCTGACTGGGGACCGAGGGAAACCCAGTTCATGGCTGCAGTCCCAAACTTCAGTTAAAATCTGTAATGCAAGAGATACTGGAATATTTCATTGAAATGTCCAAGCGTGAGTGTTGAAGAATCAGCCTGTCATCTAAAAGATTTAAAATGTTAGTAGTAAATGAACAGCAGTCCACTGTTTTAGGTGGAAGAAACGTGCTTTTTAAGTTTTAGAAGTGCTGCCTCGACCTGACATTCAGATCTTCAAGCACCTAAGCAGTAAGAGAAACAGCAAGTGGTAGGTGCCTGAATACCCTGGTGGAGCTGGGGCACGATTTGGTCGAGCACTGGAGCAGGCTGCCCAGAGGTGGTGGAGTCTCCATCCTCAGAGATACTCAAAACTCAGGTGGATTCTGCGTGTTGGAGGTCAGGCTGGCAACCGCTCAAGGCCCCTCCAGCATACAGGAGCCTGTGATCCCCGTGGTGGTCGTGATGTTGTGTAGTGGCCATTTACCCTGTGCATGCAGATGTGATACTCCCTGTAAGCAATGTCAACCAAACCATTTATTTAACCACGCTAATGAGGAAGACTGGAAATTATTTCTGTTTCTGTACTGTAGGTGAAAGCTGTGCACTGCAAAGCTGGTGATACTGTTGGAGAAGGAGATCTGCTGGTGGAACTGGAATGAAAGGTTGCCTCCACACTGTTGAGTTAGCTAAGCCTTTATTATTTTCATCCGTAAAGTAAGATTAAGGCAATTCAACACAGAAGATGGACAGTCCTATATGCAAGATTTTATACAGTCATATTTATTGTATCAGTGGTTAAGACAGCAAACACAGATGTTAAACCTTGGCAACAGATCCCAGATTTTTACTTCCAGAAATACTTGTACATAATCTTTGTAATTCTTTGATTTTTCAGGATCAAATAAAATCAATAAAATACCATTTCTGCTTTAAAACAGGAAAAGCCTCTTTTTTAAAAAAAGAAAACACAACAAAAGCCTGAATCTGATTCATCTTCTCCATGGCAATAGCACTGGATTGAGGGCCCAGCCAAATTGTACAGATTGATTGGTAAGAGTGAAAAATGAACCACTCAGTGGCTGAGAAGTTTTCCTACACTGTGTGTAAGTGCTGAACAAGCACTGCCAACGGCTTAAATTCTGATCAGATTTATTGTAAAATTTTGAAGCCTTTGTATACCCTAGATTTAAATTACAGGTTAGATGTTTTATTTTGCCAGTGCAGACTTTGTAAGGGACTTTTCTTCTTTTATTCAGACTCCATACTCAAATTCTAACACCCCCCCCCC
>JANZLQ010000008.1:4011139-4024058 GCA_026212715.1 Elanus axillaris | reverse complement strand
CCCCCCAAATCGTACAGTCACTCAGTGAACTGAAGTGGTACCTAAAGTGCTCAGAATGCTGAATTAAAAATATGATTTTAAATGGAATTCTCTTATACTTCTTCACAGTACCTTATAAAACTAAACATGTTTTAAAAATATTCCTTTCCAGTTCAGCAAAACATTACAATACAGAGTAAGAATAGTCTTTAAAACGTCTCTCTTTCTCCACCCATTTCATATTTGTTTTAAGCGCATAGTATCTATGTGGTCATTTCTCCCTGTTTACATTCAGTAACCTACTGAACACAATTACAAGTCAGTATTAAATGCGAGTTGTGCTTTATGTTGTTTGCAGACATGAGTTTTTTAAATCAGTTTCAGCTATTAGTGCAATAGTATCATCATTATTCCACCCACCTTGGGAGGACTACACAAGAAAATCTGTCAATTCAGGTAAAAAAAAAAAAAAGTCTCTTCCTCTGCCTTTCACTGACTTCAGTCATGCAAAGGGAGGGGGGAATTGAGAAAATAATTAGACCCTGTAACTGTTGTACCCAGGTAAGTTATTTTACGCCTCATGCAAAACCCAGTTACTGGCGGCAGGTTAGCGGGGGTGAGGAGGACGCTGACTAGCCAGGGACGAGTCCCCATCTCTGGGCCTACAAGATTTAAACACTAGCACCAAGGCTCCTGGGTTGGGAAGGTTACCTGTGTTTTAATAAAAAGGTATTACAGCTTTCCTGGAAGGGTTACCAATCGACACGTGCTTAGTACTACATCTTCGGTTGGGCTGTGTCATCTCCTGTTTCTAATCCCGGCTTTCGCGTAGGACGTAGGAGAGGCCATGTTTCCCCGAGGAGTCGTAACTGTCATGGTAGGGGAGGCCGACCCACTCGGGCGGGTAGGTTGTCGTGCTGTAGACGAAGCACTCCACGATGCCCTCGGCAGCTGCCCGCGCCTCGCCCGCGCTGCCCTTCCCTTCCCACTCCACCACCTCGATTCTCATCAGGGTACGCTGGTACATGTCTGGGCAGCCTTCAAACTCATCCAGGAACTGCAGCATCTGGTCATCAACCGAGTAAATCTCCCCAGCAACGTGGTGTCCTGTTCCTGGGATGTTCAGCATGTAAGGAATGTTGTATTTTCCTGCAATCACCAGCGGGTACTTCTCCACCGTGCGGCCCCTTCCTTGGAATTTTGCTAGCCCCTTGGCCGTATTGATCATGTGCTTGTAGTTGGGCTGGCCCTTCTTCAGCGTGCCGTAGACGAAGACACGAGCCATCGTACCTGCAAAAAGAGCTGATAGACAGAGGTGTATGTTACCCACGTGGCTGCTTTGGCCAACGCTCTGGAGAACCGCAGCCAGGCCAAGACATGTTGTATGTGCAAGACTGTTCGGGTGTGGAAGTCGTCTTGTAGTCCTACACCTCATTTAAATATCATACTAAATTCAAGTACCTCTAAACGTTTCAGTCAAAAACTGTAACAGTGAATAACAGACAGCAGAAGAAAGTCACCCTTGCAGTTCTTTGCTGTAATCAAATTACATCCCGTCATTTCTCTAAGGAATCCCCAACATCAGCCAATGCATCCCTGAGCCTTGGGAAAAGCTCCAAACCTCAATTTTTGTTTTCTTCTCACCGTTATGGGAGCCATGCTGCACTAAATGTGATCTCATGCTCAGTAACAACTCAAAAGCAACCCAGAGAGCCATCCCTGTGATGGAAACACACTCCACTTAGCACATCCTTTGGGGGTGGGGAAGAAAAAAAAAAATATTGAAAAATCATGGTTCAGCTCAGCTATGCAGACACCTTCCTATGCTGCTGCCCTGCATTTACAGTTTAAATGGTCCAGGTCAAGCCCAGTTACTAAAACCTGCCCGAGTGAAGCCACAGTTAGTTTGTTTTCCCTTGTTGGAGCAAGGGGGTGTTTTTTTTTTTAAAGCCTGAGGTGATGGACTTGGTCACGCACTACCTCCGACGCCTGGCATTGCACGCCCATGGGAAGTGCCTGCTTTCCTCCCTCTTCTCTCAGGCTCTCCTTTCACCGCGGCCACACTCAGGACTGGAGAAACAACATTGTATTCAGTGATAGAAGAGCCTGGTGGCAGTCTGGAAGTTTGAGTGTTGTCTTGTTTCATGGTAAAATAAAGCACAGTGGCATTAATTATCCAACAGCAAATTAATGCATTCAAACTTCTAGTCCTGTTGTGCAGCAGCTGCATGCATTTGATGGTATTTTTTCAAAAAAAGTCTTAAAAAAATGGAAAAGAAAAGCAAGCAGCACAATGCTCCTAACTGCAGCAAGCTAAGTCCAAACTGGGACATCACCGAGACGAAGAGAGGACCTGTCTGTCACGAAGGGGGATGAAAAGGCTTTAACATCAGACCGTACAAGCACAATGAGGCACGCCGGCGCAGCAGCAGGGCGAGTTTAACCTGGCATCGAGTCATTTCACGGACAAGCTGAAGGATTTCCAGTAACCCCAGCGCCAAGGTCCTGCTTGCTGACTGACTGATGCTGAAAAGCAAGCTGGGATAACACAGTGTTCCACCCCTCTTCCCCAGATACCCCAAACCGCTAAGCAACCTGAAGTAGCCAATCTGCACATGTGCTAGCCCTCCCTTGAATACAGACCCTGACTGATGTTCAACATTTGTTTTATATGTGAGCATAAACCACCCAAAATTGGTTTAAATGGGATAAAAGGCTGGCTTTACTGAAAGGTAGGGGGGAAAAAAGGTACCTTCATAGTTCCAGAGTTATTTTTCACACTGTGTCCTGTTATCCCCCATTGTTTCTGTCAGGCAGAAGCAGTTCTTGCACTGTTTGATGGTTTCCCACGTTCTGCGCTCCGTCACCGACTGGGCAGAGCCTGCCTTCCCCCACAGCCCTCTGGCTGGGCCAGGCACCCAGCATCAGAAGAGCACATGCACCTCGTTTTGGAAAAAAGGGTCAGTAAACAATGCATTTCATGTTTGAAAAAAAATCTTTAAAAACAGACTGGAAGTAGAAGCTTAATCTATTTTCTGCTATTTACTCTTATTTTAGTAAACTGTTAGATCAGGTGTGTTATCCAAAAGGGTAGGTTGCTGGCCAAGAGCAGTGTCATTTAAAATAGTCAGCAGCAAAGTAATTTCCCCCTTGGTGAAGTAAAGTTTTTCTCTGTAGCAGAATACAGTTTTCCAAGCAAAAAACGGTGTCTGCCCTTATTTACTGGCAAACTACTTTCACTTAAGGAAAAAAAGACTGTGCTGCTTCCCCCCCTTGTTTTATCAGATATATTTCAGCTTAATTTATCCTTCATGACATAAACGAGTTTTTTTTTGGATGCAGCTCATTCCCTCACAATAAAAGGAGCATTAATATTCAGTCGCTCTGACTCCCTTTTATAAGAAAAATCATTACCTTTCAGATTGTGTTTTGAGTAACAAACACAGATCCTTCAGGAAGAAACTTGTCCCAGTGGGGATTGAGAAAGGATCAGAGTTAAGCACTGAAACATGCAATTAATTCCCATTAGGGGATTAGGGCACTCGTGTTCACTTTGAATCAGAAAAATGAATTGTGAATTAAATTGTTCACAACCAAGAGGTTACTTGTCAGAGTTAATAAGTTAAAAAATAAAAAGGGAAACCTAAAACGCACATAAAAAGCTCAATAGTGAGTGGTGCATCTGTAAGAAAAAGATACGCTTCATTTCCATTAAACAAAAGCTCTGTCCCTACTGTACAGCTGGAGATAAGCTTCCAAAAAGTTTGCAAGGAAGAGTGCTACCACTCCTGAAACTGGTGAAAACAAAGTACACATTTCTGATGGCGCAGCAGCCAGCTATTCAGAAATGGTACTGATTTAAATAAAGGCACCCGTCATCCTAGTGCAGGACCCACAAAATTCAACAACAAAAGAACTTGCTCACCTAGGTTTCGCTAAGTGCATTACACTATTTAGGATTTGAGTCGATGGATTCAGTGGGCAGTATAAGTGGAGACAGAGTGGCGATCTGACCTTTCAGGCACAGTTTGTGTAAAGCCATGAAGCTGATGTACTGGTAGAGCTGTGGCTTTGCGAGCAGGTGGCCGCTGAGTTCCCCATCACAGCGCTGTGGTCCACAGCAGCCCTGTCCCTCACACAGGATGGAATGGGCGCAATGACGACTTCTATTAAAAAAAACCCCAGCAAACCAAAGCCAGGCCCAGACAACCCGAGCTGAGTGAGTCATGATTGAAATGAACTTGGTAAAAACATTTTCTGAACTTTGCTCCATGTAAATAAGACATGTAAAATTTTCTGTGCAATAAATCTGGTCTCCTGTGTTTTGTGTTGCAGAAAGGCTGTTGTTAGACGTACTGGCATAATTTCTAGCACTCCCATGTTGTGGGCTTGCAAAACATTTTTAGCCACCTTGTGGCAGGAGAGTAGAGAGCAGAAATTTATTTGAGGGTCATTTCACAGACTTCCACTCAGCAGCTGAAAAGACGTACAGACAGCATCCCTTCACTGAACCACCACCAAGAAGCTGCCTTTTCTCACTTAATCCAGTTTGACACTTCTTAGCTATACTAAACCACCTAAGAGGAAAAGAAAACCCACCAAAAAATGCCCCAGACTCTCTACTGAGTATTAGCTGCCAGGGCAAAACAAACCCATTCAGAAGGTACTTCCATGAAATATTCATGTCATAATCATTAAAATTTAATAGCATGGGGAAATGGAAGCGAAACATGCATGTCATCTCTTCAAACTCTTTCTTTTAGCTATGAAAGATGACCTGCCAAACCGCTTGCAGGATCAATTACTGGTTGCTTCATTACACGAGATGCAAAGATCAGAAAATAAAAGAAGTATTTCACAATCACGCAGGTAGAAGATGCTGTTAGGTAAAAATAAAAGCTGTTAGGTAAAAATAAAAGCAGCTTGTAACTGGCGCTAGCCAGCAGCCCAGGTTGCTGCTTGGCATTAGCCGTGGTAGTGCTGCGTCGCTCTATCTATGTCTGCCCTTGCCTACCAACAAGTTTTGGGTCAGGGCTTTAGTTTTCCCTCTGAAGGCCCAACAGCTCCAGGGTGGCAAGAGAGGGATGGGTGGCCGTGGGGCCAGTTGCTGGCTCAGGCAGCGTGTACTCGCAGCTGAAGCTGAACTGCTTCGACCAGGCTCTTTGCTCCCAGGTTGTGCCGAAAACAAGACCTCGCTTCCCAAACAGCAGCAGCTTCAACAAAAAACATCCTTTCACCACAGTGCAGACAATTACAGGATCCTACCAGCTTCTTTTGAAAATAAAGTAAGAAATAGCACACGTGTTACACTAGGTCCAGGGCTGTCTGTGATCACAGTAGCAGTGGTTTTGGGTTTTATTGTGTTGAAACTTTTTCTCCCAACTCAGAAGGTATCCATTTCTTTTGCTCCATACAGTAACATTATTTTCCCTTGAGAAAAATTCTCCACATTGGCTCGGTGACCAGATATAGTTACATGTTAATTCCTCAGAAGTTTCTTAAAACTGTAGGAAGCAGGTGAAAAAACAAAATGCCTTGAACTTTAAACTTGAGCCCAGTCTGTTTGAATGAAGTGAGTTTTAAGGTCACTCTTCACTCAATGCTAACTTTCAAGACAGACTAACATGCCAGAGAGGACTCCTGGGACCACATCCTGTTGGTCCTTTGATGCTTTCATTTTGTTGCTTGCTATTTTCTTTATAGCACAGACAAGGGCTTCCTGCCTGGGCCGACCCCTTTCCAACCTTGCTGAATACCTCGGAAAAAGTTTATGGCAAGACACCTTTCTTGCATTAACCACAGAGGCACCAGCAAAACGATGGCTCCTTTGAAATCAAGAGGTTACGGTCTCCTCGCAGCAGTCGTCCGCTCAGAAACTGCGAGGTGCTGGTTTGTTAAAATAAACAAGAGTATTAGAGTAACCAGTGCCACGCTGGATGGTACCAGGCATTACCTGAAACACCACTTAACCTACTTTGCAGATAATTTTCACTTCACCCTTGGATGGTTTACACCCCCAAACCAACAAATACGCCTGTGCTTAAGCTCGACTATCTTGGAGGTATCTTGGAACATCTGCCAGGAGGCAGTGTAAGGATGCCTTCCCTTGGGACGAGCATCAATCACAGTGTTGCTCGTGTGCCTTGCACCCATTCGGCATCACAGCAAGCATTTGCCTGGTGTCTGTTTGAAACTGTTTCAAATGACTTTCAACTCTACTACACAGAGAAACTTTGTTAGATTAATTTTTACTACTACCAGAAAGAGTTTCATTCCCAAAGTGACTGAGGAGCAGCTACAGAGGCCTCCAAGTGACAAACAGATAAAACCACCACATGCAAAAAGATGCTGGGGATGCAATGCAGTAACATGCTCGACATGCCCTTAGACTGGCCAACAGACTAAATTTCTAGACAGTGCAGAGACAGGAGGGGATTGCCAGCACATTAGGAGGACAAGAAAAGGAGGATGAAGAAAATGGGAAGTCAATGGATGTGGACAAATTGAGTTGCGGGTAAAGTTGTCCCCCCAGGAGAATATTGTATCAGCATTATTAAGTATTGACTGTTTTGCCCTAATGTTAACTAATACTGTATGAGCCCCAGAAAGAGTATTATATCAAGGTCTTGCTGCCACAATTCAGAAACCTATCTAACTACTTTTGTAGTCCAAAGAGCTCAGGGCAGAACACTGAGTCCAGAACTGGGTTTTTTTGGGCACAGACTGAACAAGCAGGAGCTTAAACAGGAACTAATGAGATGGAGCGTGATCACCTACAAATACAGGTAAAGGTATTATAGAAGAGACAATTAGTTCTCCACATACACAAGCGCACAGCCAGGCAAAATTTCTGCACAGAATAATTAACATGGATAGAACAGCTTTCTAACCGTAAGAACAGACAGGGCATAAGAACAACCATAGAAAGTCACCACAAAAAGTCCTGTGAGGCCAGGGTCCCCTCCCTGAGGGTGGTCAACAGCAGATACCTCAGCAAGAGCGCAAGAACAGGGCAACGCAACAGCGCTGCATTTCCAGACTTGGGTCCAGACCCCTCCTAAGCCAGAGGCGATGAGCACTGTTGTGCATAAAGGCCTTTTCCTCCCGTGAGCTCACACGACCGCTTTTTGTAAATGGTCAGCGACGGCAGCAGCATGAGCAGGCAGCCCCATGCCTTGACTCCACTCGAGTGCATGAGATGCAAACCGCTTTAGGGTTTTTCCCTGCTGACTGCTTGCTTCATCTGATGGCTTTTCCTCTGAGTCCAGGGTCTCTGTGCACCTCTTCAGTGCCGCCAGATACTTCAGCTCTTGCTCTCTTCTAGGCTGACAAGCCCACGTGTATTTAAGAGAACGGAAAACACTCCCTACCTGCAATCATCTTTACCACTTCTTCCTCTAACATTTCTTGCTCTCCTATAGTTTCCTGAGATAAGGAAACCGGAACTAAAATATTTGCAAGTGGATAAACCATGCATTTATACAGGGATATAAATCACATCTCCTGTTCACACTCTATTCCCCCAATGCCTTTTTGAGTGCTATTGAGCAATGGCCTTATGTTTCAAAAGAACACAGCGATACCTCAAAGAACTTATTCTTGAGTGGCAGCCAGGGTATGAAGCGTTTACTGAAAATCCAACAGTGTGGAACCCTTGAAAACTGCAACTCTTGAAAACAGGGATTTGTCCAACTATCATGGATGCTACAGTTAATCTTGCCTTAAGGAAAGGTAGCAGACTAGATGGCTTCTTAAAATCCCACTTAGCGTGGTGGTTCCTTTTGATACTGTTTCAAGTACATGACAATTAATTTAAGTTATGTACATAGAAACATCTCATCTTTGCACCACTAGCATAGATGCTTACACGGTTATATCTACACAAAAGGAAAAAAAAAAATCCAAACCACAATGGAGCATTAACTATAAATGCCAGATTGCTGTTAGGGAAAATAAGTAGAAAACCACTTTTGATAGGGCAGTTGTGCTATGCCAGCCCTGCTCCTGGTACAGTTTCGGATGCTACCGTGAATTTGAAGTGGTTTCTGTCATTGACATGCAGAGCATAGCCCAGGGTTTCAAACCGCCGACATCCTGAAACTTAGGACACAGCCTGCAGCTTGGATGGGTTCCCCGCAAGGTCAGCACACTGATTTACATGCCAATACCCAGAGCGGTCAGTTCGCTGTTTTGGACTGAGAAGAGCATCCCAGCCTGCAAAACATGGCAAACACTTTGAGTACCTAAGCATGGGAATGTATTTTTCTATGCTGAAAAGACAGTGAGAGAGAGAGAAGGGGAAGAAAGAAAAGATGGGGTCTTGTGCGAGATGGCGAGGTGCCTTTCCACAAGGGAAATGGGGGGAACAGCTGCACAGTGATGCTCTGTGTACCTCAGATACGTGACTGAGCCTGGAAAAGGGGGTGTTAAATAAACCCCCATCATTCAGCAACAGCAGCCCCCCAGCAGCAGGAGCCTGTGGCTCTAGAGGCCATCTTACACCTTTGCTCCACCTGGAGTGATATGCCATAGTGTGGGGCTGCTGGCAAGACCCAGCAGCCCCGCCAGCGCCCGGCAGTGCTCTCAGGACTCGCTGCGTGGCTGGCCGGGCGAGACAGCAGCCATACATCCCCATCGAATAGCGGGAAGCCACTCTGGACAGCGGCAGCAGGATGGCTCACCAGGATGAGCTGAGGTGCCAAAGCCTCAGAGCACCATGCAGAGAGGTCGCTGAGACGTGATGCTCCTCAAACCTCGCTAAAACCAAGCAAAAGTGCAGATGGTCAGGGAACAAAAATCTGCTCTGCTAAATGGGCCAAACAGAAAATCCAGGTATAAATCTGGGAACACTGACACATAACACTGCACTATTTTTCCTCCAGAAACCACCTACCTACCCCAGCTTGGACCAGCTACTGAAACACAAACCTTTGACCAATGTGGTCAGGAAACCCAACAGACTTTTTTTCAGCCCGTGATTCCCTAGGAAACTACGGGCTGCTTTTAAGGGCCAAGGAAAGGTATTTTATATGCATTTACAGCATCCATGGGTACACACAAGGATTTTCTACACAGAGCCATGCTTTGCTTGTAAAGTGTTAGTAGCCCACGGAAAAGGAGAGAGGAAGATTAAAACCAGCTGTACTGAAGGAACCACCACATTTAAAACACAAAAAATATTTTAAATATTCAACCAGGAAGGGTACAGACAGCATGGGGTAATAGCCAAGCATATTTGCTCAGAAGCAGGGTCATACAAATTTTGTGAGGTTCATAAGGGGTAGTGGATAATAAGGTATATGTACGCTCATAGAAGATATACTAACATTAATGCTTTTTTATTTGTACATATGCCCCTAGGTAGCAGTGGAAGAAGGAGAGGCCTTCTTGACATTTGGAGGATCACAGCTGAGGTTACTAAGTGTGCACAAAAGCAAAAGTGGAGTATTAATATAATAATAAAGGAGAATTGTAGCTGCAAACCAGTGATTCTACATCTCTGAAGTAAGTCAAACCACTGGTCTGGAGACAGTCCTGGGACAAACAGTGGAAAATGTGAAAAGATGAAAAAATTTCAACACATCTATGAACATTCTGTGACACACAAATATTTTCCTTCCACTTAATTTATTTAGGTCAAGTTTTTTAAAGCCAAGAAGCTGATTTTTTTTTGTGGTTTTGTTTGTTTGTTTGTTGTTTTTTTCTTTCTTCTTCTCTCCTTCTTTAAAAAAAAAAAAGAAAAAAAAAGAGGCTTGTACCATCCTTTCAGTCTACGAATCTAATTTGTGGAAAAGCATAACATTTAACATGTGTCACACTGGTAACAAAACAAATCAGCTCAACAGGCTGCCCAGGGAAGTTTTGAGTCACCATCCCTTGAGGTATTTCAAAGATGTGTAGACATGGCACTCGGGGACATGGCAGATTCGGCAGTGTTAGGTTTATGGTTGGACTTGATGATCTTAAGGGTATCTTCCAGCCTAAATGATTCTAGGATTCTAGTATATTCTAATTCACTAACTGCAGTTATTTGCCTAATTAATTAAATGTATATCCAAGTGTTACTTTGATAAGCTATGCAGGCAGTTTTATTTAAGAAAAAGACTTTTTAAAAGTGCATTTCAGCCTGTAGCTCAATACAAGTCAGAAACAAAAACCCAATCCATATCTCAGCAACAACTCTCTTCCAACATTTTCTAATATAATAAAAGGTAAGAAAATACAAACCAAACCAGAACACAAAATCAAAACTACAAAGAACCATGAACAGATGTATATAATTACTTCAGTCCCAAGGCATATCACTTCTGTTTAGAAATTAGTACCGAGTTTACAACAGAAAAGATAAAAAGTCAAAGATCATGAAAAGAAAACTAATGAGTTATTTCAACTGTCCTCATCTTGATATTTGTTCTCCAAGAAAGACTTGCAAAGTCCTGCAATGAAGTCTGAAACATACCTCACCTCTGTCTTCATCAACTGGGAAAGCATCCTTATCTCAAAGTAAATACATTTACTGGCCTGCTATCTTCTACGCAGAAGAAACAAATACATATTCTGGGGGCATCCAAAAAAGCCTGAAACGGCACTCAGCAAGGCACTGGAGTAATTGCTTTCACATCCAGAAAACATACTGACCAGAATCTCAAATATACCTCCTGCCTGGTAGACTCAAAGATAAGCAAGAAGACAAGAAATTTCCCGATTTGTTTGTGTGTGTCCTATAAGGATGTGTTGAATGAAATGTTTACTTTCAGGTAAGGAGTGGTTTGGTCTCTGATGCAGAAACGGGTTCTATAGTCTGATGCAAAATTTAACACAGGTCTGTATTTACTGAAGAATAACGAAAACAAGCTACACAAGCCCTTAAATCTTCTCCTGGAGCCACAAGAGGCTCACAAGAAATACTGATGGAAATAATCCCCTCTCTCTACTTAGATATATATTTGCAATTGCAAAAAAAGCTATTTTAGTTTTACAATGGCATGTAGAATTTACTCTAATTGAAGGTCGTCTTGGCAGTGTCCAGGATGCCTGCAAGGAAGCCTTAATAAAAGGCATCTTAAACCAGAGGTATGGCTGTAATAGGAAAACATTATGTAATATTCATCTGAATTATATACACATTTATATGAGACAGAATTATTTAAAATAAAATATTTATATAAATGAAAATAGCTTCATACATGCTGTGCAGCCTCTTTTCAGTGACCTTTGAGAAGGAATTTCTGGTACTAACTTGATAAAGGAAGAACAGAATCAAGTACTGGAAGTAAATGAGAAGGGGAATAATTTGCAATGTGGTTCTGAATGCAAAAAAGCCAGACCAATGTCATTAAAACAACCTCCTTCAACAAGGATAATACAATGGACTTGGAGTCAAGTAAATACTTTATTTAATATGCAGTGAAAATACCTCCAGACCAAGTGATATGGAAGAACTGTATATGAATAAGGAGTTAAAGGAAGATTATAATGGACTACATTAAAATAAGGAGTAATAAGCACAGAAGGAAGTTACTGGTCATATTCCTCAAGAACTGATGATATTTATTAGCGGTCTTGCTACTGCAAGTAGTTGTGTGCCTACGCAACTGTGCGTGATGCATCCTGAGGAGGACTGGTTCATGCTACAGACATATTAGATGACCTATGAACTCTGTAATTGAAATAAGATGGATTTTAATGATACAAAGTGCAGAAACATACGCTTGGGGACCAGTGACAAGAACTTCTGGGGACTCAACACTTGAAGGCAATGAAGGAATTGTAGAATATCTCGAGTCAGAAGGGATCCTTATGGAGTCCAACTCCCTGCTCCTTGCAAGACTACCTAAAACTAAACCGTATGACTAAAAGCATCATCCAGACGCTCCTTGAACTCTGACAGGCTTGGTGTCGTGACCACTTCCCTGGGGAGCCTGTTCCAGTGACTGACCACCCTCTTGAAGAATTTTTTCCCAGTGTCCAGTCCGAACTTCCCCTGATTCAGCTTTGTTCCATTTCCTCATGTCCTACCGCTGGTCACCAGAGGGAGGAGATCAGCACCTCCCCCTCCGCTGCCCACCTTGAGGAAGTTGTGGACTGCCAAGAGGTCACCCCTCGGCCTTCTGTTCTCCAAGCTGAACAAGCCAAGTGATCTCAGCCGGTCCTCCTAAGTCTTGCCCTCAAGACCTTTCACCACCTTGGCTGCCCTTCTCCGGACACACTCTAATAGTTTGATG
Source organism: Elanus axillaris (assembly GCA_026212715.1). Classification (NCBI taxonomy): domain Eukaryota; kingdom Metazoa; phylum Chordata; class Aves; order Accipitriformes; family Accipitridae; genus Elanus; species Elanus axillaris. The sequence goes on along the minus strand of JANZLQ010000008.1, from coordinate 4,011,855 downwards.
TCCTTCTTATACTGAGGCCGCCAAAACCGCACACAGAACTCGAGGTGGGGCAACGCCAGTGTGGTGCAGGGTGGTACAGTCACCTCCCTTGACCGGCTAGCAATGCTGTGCCGGATGCACCCCAGGACACGGTTGGCCCTTTTGGCTCCCAGGGCACACAGTTGACTCATATTCAACTTGCCATCAACCCAAACTGCCAGATCTCTTTCCATGGGGCTGCTTTCCAGCCTCTTGTCCCCCAGTTTGTACATATAACCAGGATTACCCCATCCCAGGTGGAGAATCTGGCACTTGCTCTTGTTAAATTTCATACAGTTGGTGATTTCCCAGCTCTCTAGCCTATCCAGATCTCTCTGTAAGGCCTCGCTACCCTTGTGGGAGTCCACAGCTACTCCTAGTTTACTATCATCAGCAAACTTAATGTACTTTCAATTCCTGCATCCAAGTCATTTATAGAAACATTAAAGAGCACTAGCCCTAAAACTGAGGAATTGGGGAAAATTATATACATGGGGAGCAGTAAAAGGACTGTCGTGGTTTCAGCCCAGCCAGTAATAAAGGACCACGCAGCCACTCACTCACTCCCCCCCGCCCCCCTCTGGTGGGATGGGGAGGAGAACCAGAAAGAGAAAAGAAGAGAGACCCGGAACCTCGAGGGTTGAGATAAGGACAATTTACTGGGGCAACACAAAAAGAGAAGTTAGAACAGTAACGAT
>JANZLQ010000008.1:3995372-4010941 GCA_026212715.1 Elanus axillaris | reverse complement strand
CAGGTCAGCTGTCCCGGCTATGCCCCTTCCCAGGTTCCTGTGAAAATTAACTCTATCCCAGCTGAACCCAGGACACATAGTTGTAAGAGGGTAGCACAAATGGAACACGTATTTCAAGGAAACACTGGACACATCACAAAAGGTATCAGTAAAATCTCATTTAGAAAAATCACAAGAAAGTGACCTCATCAGAAACATCAATGAAAGGTTCAACAAGTACACAGATGGGAAAGCTGTTTGTTTCCTCGATCAACCTCTTTTATAGGGTTAAAAACAAAGAGATGGAAGGGCTTAGACTTGCAAATACAGGCTGTGGATTTCCCAGTTGTGCAAGTTGCATTATCTTAGGGCAAGCATCTATTACTTCTTTTTCTGCAGTTACAGATATCTGTATTTAATGACTGAAGGTGGTCCTATGTGCCTAAAAGTTTCATGCTTTCCAGTGCCAGGTAATTTCGTGAAGGTTTTTACTTCTACAAACCATGTGGTTTCCATATGCAATATGTTCCTCTCTCATGACAACACACAAAGTAGCTGAAAAAGCATTTCTTCTTCTGATAAAAACAGCAATCTAGGGACGTAAGTCTTCAGACTTACTTTGGGTGCACATGAGAGCAAACTCACATAACCTTAAGGCATTCAAATATCTAGGAGAGTGTCCAACTACACCTATCCATCAATCTAGATTTTGAGTTGTGAAGAAGCATGGATGGAAGACAAGGCAATATTACAACATAGAATGTTCTGAATGCCTCAAGCTAAATCTTAAGATGTAGCCAGTTTAGGTCTGGAACAGATCCCAAGCAAAGGTGATTAAGCCTCAAGTATAAATTAGCATATCCTCAAACTAGCTTTAATATCTCGCCACAACAGCCTCCTCACACACCCCAAACTTGGGACAAATTTATGGGAAAAGAGCATGGCTAAACTGGCTACATTAGTAGTCAACAGAGCAGACCAAAGGGGATGCACAGATTTCAGCATGAAAAGGGTAACTGCTGAACTAGTATCCACTGCCTATACCGTGGGATGTAAGGCAGAAGTGACAACGGAAACACTATATTCACCCTTTTCCAGGGTTTGCTCTGGAAATGAGAAAGCAATTCGTACCTACTGCAATGGGCTTTATTTTATTTCTCTGCTTTATTGGGATCTCATCTTTCCAAAAAGACCCCAAACACCTAATAGTATGTAGAATATCCTCCAATTCACTTCCTTATGCTTTACTTTTTCCAATTTCAATGTAAGCGAACAGGATGAGTAGGACAGGAATAGCAAGTCCTGAGACTTCTCTATCTTTCTAAGTGAAAACTTCTTGCATTGGGATCAACAGACATTTTCAACACACACCTCCTCTCAGCACAAACTGATATATAAAACCAACTGCTCCTCTTGTTAGCAACTTTCCTCCTAATTTAAAGCAAATTTGTAACCACCATTTATAATTTATTTTTATGCCACAACTAAAGAGAAGAGCCTTCACTAAATACCATGGAGAAGTCAGCACCATGCTTTTAAAAACAGCCTGCTTCCACTGAAAGGTCTTGGCTCATAGCAGCTATGGCCTGGGAGTTTCAAGAAGTAGTTCTGGGTGAACACTTGCACACCCTCACATCAAATATATTTCACAGTGGCAACCTGCAATAAAAAGGGATGATTTTACAGATTAATCAAATACCACATTTTTGGCATTAAGATATTAACTGAAAATTTCAAAGATAAACATTCAGTGTTGAAAATGCACAAAACGTTATTAAATAAACTGCATAGTTCAACTTGGCTGTAGAAAATTACACTTCAGCTCTTGAACAAATCAATCACTGCCCTCCCAAAGCCATTCCCCCCACCCAAATATCATTTAGTATGGCAGTCTCTGGTAACCCCCAATCCCCAAATACAGGAAGACATTATTCTGAATGCTATTTCTCCCAGATTCGACAAACAGTACCAAGGGACATTTGGACATGCCAGTTAGTTTTACTTCTGCATTCTTTAAGCAAATACTCACTTAGTGATGGTAATTAACCAAAGAAAAAGTAAATAATAAAATTAGAGTTACACTAGATGTGAATCAAGAAACAGTGCATTACTTAATATATAGGAAGAAAAGAAACTGTACAAGAATTTCATTGTCCTTTTTATATGGTTTAAGACAGGTAATGAACAAATCACTCCTGATTTTCAGCATGTGAACATTTTTTAAAAAGTAGGTAACTCAAATTATTTTCAAATTACAAACCTTCACTAGTTCACCGTTTACCCTAGGATAACTATCAATTAATAAAGGCATGCTTCTGAATACATAATGCATTACATTTTTTACTTTCAACACCTGGTGTCACCAGAATAACGCCGTATATTTCTAAAGTGCTCTGCAGTTGTGTGTGTATGCTTTGATTTTAGGGCAGTAATACTTCAAAAGAAGTGGAACCATAGAAGATTACAGGAAGGGATGCACACAGATGATTTTTGTGGTTAATTGATACTTTATCAGTTAACTGACAATGACAGGTCATTTTAAAAATGAAACTCGAGGTGTCTAAAAGCCTTCATCCCTTAGTCAAGGTCAAAAAAGGCCTGAACCAAAGCAAAAAAATTCTGCTGTATCTCTGTACTTTGAGCAAGCTAAATCCTACACCTGTTTTGCAAAAAGGCTCTAACTGGTGACTTCTACACCAATATTTAGCTAATTACAATCAATTTTTGTACTGGCTAATCACTACTTCTCTCTCCAGTCTAGGGCTATATTAATTGGTTATTATGATGGTTCCACTGACGATAGACAGAGGGGAGTGATTTTGATTGATTATTGTTTGGAGCTCCTTGGATCTCCAAGACACTAAATAAAAAATTAAATATCAAAGAAGATTTAATTAATCTCAGTCTCTCCTTCCTTGCACTCCATCAGCAAGAGTGCCAATAAAAAAAATGGACAAATTCATGGAGGATGCAGAGTCAGAATTGGTGACCCGTATTTCATTAAAATAATGAGAAAGTACATGTATTTATTTGCTTTAAACTTTATCTAATGGGCATTAGAGAATGAAAGCTTTCTCAGCTTTTGATGCTAATTTCAAAACATAAATGGAAATAGGGCAGGCAGTTAGATCAACTGGTATAAGATTTAAGTTGCGCTATGTTTTTTTTTCAGGAGAGCTTTTCAAATAATTTAGAAGAATCCTGACCTTTTGAAAGAACAGTCATAAGCTTGTTATACAAAATCAAAAGGTTGTGAAGGCTATTTTGGAAGAAAATCCTGTATCAAAAACCAGAGGAAGATGTGGTCAAGATAGCTGCAATTGATTTTGTAAAAACATATTCAGACTGACACTTCCTTTCCACTAATTATGTGTTAGTTTTCTACAGCAGACTTTCCAAATGTCATGTTGTCTTTCAATATTTTTTCACTAAGATATAAGGACTTCTATTAAGTATGGGGCTTTCAGCTTTTAGTCCAACCATTGTGGATTTTAAAGCTAGAATAAAAAGGCTAACACTGAAATACAAATTATTTTCAGGTGAGCACAATATCTAGGATCCATAGACATTTGGAGGAGATCCCTATGCTCCAGCGAGGTACTTTATCTCTCAACTAATTTATGGGGGGCCAGCTTTTCGATGATAGAAGATCAAATCACCTAAAAGGAAGAAGACAGGCAAGGAATGCAACCTTGAATAATGCTATCAGGTAACATAACCCCAAATAAATCCCATATAAAGGAAAAAATAAGTTATGGAAAGCAGGAAAAAAAAGCTGAAGCCTGAGAAGAGTGATGCTGAGTCATTAATAAAAACAAGCTTTTCTCCCAATTGCTTAATTTAAACAGATGTTAACATAAACAAATAATTTTTAACAGACACTACCTAAGTCTGGTGTGCTAATGGAGTTAAGACAGGTTTTACATGCATGATTTATTTGGTATACCACACCACTTGTTCTCTCCAGCTTCTTCAGCATTTCAGAACAACAACAACAAAAACACAACAACAAAAAAATAAACACCAGAAGTTTTCTGTAAAACAAAGTGTCAATTATTTTTGGACTCGGGTCTTTAAGGACCCCTTTCTCCCAAAAGATACAAGCATTCAGTGGTCACTGGATCAGACCGTGCTTAAACTCTGCATGAACAGGAGCAGAAGTACAACTGGTGAAGTAACATACAGGTCAAAAAGGTCTGTCTAGAGATGCTGAGCAGAGTAGCCTGACATCTCCTGCCTGACCTGTGCTCGGCGGGAGAGGCTGATCAGGAAAAGACTGCCAAGACAGACCTAGGAGACACCCACTATTTCCAATGTCAGCTCCTATGGAATAAAGAAGGGATGCAGACCTAGTAATAAACCCCAGTATTTAGAATACACACAGAGGTACTGTCCTACCTCTAGAGCTGGTAAGATGTGCAGATGCTGAAAAACAATCACCTGCCATGATCTAGTTATTTACCTTGACCTTGGTAGAACTTTTGACACTGTTGCTCATGGTATTTCACAAGCAAGCTAGAAAAACAAGATTTAACAAGAACTGTCGGTACTTAGGTAAAAATCTGTTTAGAAAGACCATTTAATATTTATCAGAGGTTCATCTCAAACTGGCCATATGTACAGCATTCCAGCAGCCGGGAAATACTGGTAATGAAAATACTCAAAGGTGTGAAAGATGCAGGTAATACCACAATGCAAAAGGCTGTGCACAAGGCTGACAAGACAGTTGCAAGCCCCTACACAACAGCTGCTCTGCAGCAGCCATTCAAGTAAGGCCAGTGCAGAGTTCAAAGATTAGCCATGAATAATCAACTGCATAAACAAAATCTGGGGAAAGATTAGCATAACAGCAGTTCTGCAGAAAGAGATTTGGCAGTTATAATGATTGTGAACTCAACATGAGTCAGCAATGTTGTACTCTTGGAAAAAAAAAAACCTCCTAATGTTTACGTAAAAATAAGCACATCACTAGTAAGACATGTGCACAGAATCTCCTGCTATGATCTGGTCACAAATTGAATAGTATGTCCAGCTTTGAGCACCATGCTTCTAGAGAAATGTGATCAGTTGGACAGAAAGAAGAGAGAGCAATCATAGGTCAAGAAACCACAATCTATTGGGGGGGGCGGGGGGAAGAAACCCCACTGTCTCTTATTTTAGAGAAGTCACTTATTTTAGAGAAAATAGGGTCATGCGTTTCAGTATATGAAAGCATACTGTAGTAGAAAGAGAGGCAGTAAGCTTCATTCTGCATCTACCTGGACAGAAGACCCAATGAGCTTAAATTCCAAAGATGGACATTAGGAAAGACTAACCATCTACTGGTAAGTACAATGCCTAGAAGAGCCTAGACCATCCAGGAAGGCTGGGAATCCTTCACTGCTGACCATCCTCAACAGCAAGTCAGTCAAATCTCTAACAGAAATAACACTACTACTGCCAAACTTGCCCTTTGCCAAGGAACTGGATGAGACAATCTCTTACGTCTCCTTAAAAAACTAAAACTGAAAGGCAGTTTGATTCATATGCTATGCATGGAAGGTAATGCTAGACTCATGGACACTTCAAGACACTGATTCTGTGGCTTCAGTCATTAAACTCCTGCTACGTCAAGTGGAGATTTCTAGATCCCACTCCCTGCCTGTTTATAGATGGTACATTAAGCAATTACTTGATTTTTGAGGTTTATTTTCCCAAATAAACCTCCTGAAAAGAGAGAATGAAGTGCTGGATTCCCACCCGTTCCCACTCCACATAATGCCTCCCAAATACAAAGATACAATCCCCAGGCACTACATTGAACTGTCTCTGACCCCACAAATCCTGCATTGCTTTCTGCACTGTCATCCAGCTTCAAAAGGCCAAACAAGACCAAAAGCTCCTAAGAGACATGGGTTAGAGCCCTTGGGACAGAGGGCATGAATCTAATTTTTTTACTTTCTAGGAGATGGCACAGTCAAAGACTGTTGTTAGTCCTGAAGCTGGCTTTGGTCAGATCTGGCACTCACTAGGTATGTCTGTCTCAAAGGCAGCAGTGCCAGGCCAGCTGTACATCTTTGGCCGATAAAAGCAGTGAAAGAAAGCAAAGTGCAAGAACAACCCAGGACTGCACCGCCACAGCCTCAAGAATAGCTGCACAGCTCACTGCTACCATTCCCTCACTGAAGCTCCAGCTTCTCGGGTAGAAAGCTACCCCCACTTGTGCCCTTCAGAGTTTCCAAGACTGCCATCCTGTTTTACGTACTGTACGTAAAGGCAGCTATAAATCTGAATCTAAAAAACAAGCCTTCTCTTGGTTTTGTCTATTTTTCTTCACAAACACTGTTTTCAGATCACTGATATGAGACTTTTTAAATCCCAAAGAGTTATGAAATAATTGCTATTTGTTACAGATTTTTAAAATATAGAATATATATATTGTTTATAGGTATATGCTTTATTTGTATTGATAGCAAGCTGGTGAGATAAATCACTTTGATACAGAATAATTGAAAATCTATACCCTCATGCAGTTTTCCTCCAAGCTGTCAACGTGGCAACTGTAGAAAAGATATACCATTTTTCTAGACATACAGGAAACAGTCTTGCACAAGCATTTGTTCACAGACTGTTTTCGGCATATGTGATCTCACTGGAGATTCACAGGTGAATTGTTACACATGCATACAAGTGTAATCCTGAGCAATGCCATAGGTTTTATCAAAAAGAACAATGTAAGACAATACATGTTTCTTAGAAAGATAGTTAAGGGATTATATTGTGCTAGCCCGGACAACATGCTACAAGAGTTACATCTGCAGCAGTGCTGCCCACAGCACAGAAATAATCAGGGTTGGGATCCCAAAAGAGCTGTCTAAGTAAATACTAAATTCACACATGCTGTTAATACTGCGGAGTTTTTACAGATCACAAAAGTACAAGATTACTGGGGACTTTACTCCTGCTAAGAGATAAAAATCATTAATCTTAGGACTGTCTGCTCCACTGCCACTGAAAATATTTCCTAACACCTTTCCCTGAATGCACTCCCAAAGCATCAGTACTACCTAACATAAAAATCCAGCTGATAATGTAGTTGGGCTGATGGGCTTAGTGGGCTAGTGTAGAGAACTGGGGAGGGGTGGGGAGGAATGTCAAAGAAATAATCCATTCCATATATAATCTCAAAAAATCAGCCCAAGAGATTCCATTTTTACCTGTCCTGAGGTCAAAGTCACATAAATTGGGAAACAAAATCACCTGATTTGGCAGGGGCATGAAAGGCAAGTTATCCTAAAGGCAGTGTCATCTGCTCCTTCCTTCTAGTATCACACCTACCAGGTCAAGTGTCCGCTGCACCACTCTACAGACCCTGCTTAAAATCAGGTTACATCAATGTTGACGGTCAACTCCCCAAAACAAAATAAAAATTAAAAATTAAAACATATTTGATGAACATGGAATCGAAAGGTCAGTCGTGGACTTTGTAATTTTTTAAGTCTGTTGTTAGGATTTAGAGCGCAAAGTTCTTATACCAAAAGAATAACTATAATTAACAAGAGTCAAAACTGAAATGGATCACCAGGTCAATGAATAAACATTTCCTGTATTCATAATATGACTGTGGTAATAATACACCTCTGGTAAAGGCAGCTAAATTAGAACTTAGTTGAGTTTTCACCTAAACCAGCAGTGAAACAGAAGTCACAGGTAAGACATACAGACTACGATTTGACAAATTAAAGAGATTAAATAATTGTTTTGATAATAGAAATTAGAAAAAAAAACCCTTCTCTGCAGTAGTAAGTTCATCATGTACAAAATTAAAGATACTTGATGCCATCCATTAATGTGGTAAACTGTCATTAAGCATACTTAATTAAAAGATGTAATAACTACTAGCAGTAGAAGAACAGACTAGATGAGCAGATGGATCCAGATATATTTTGACCTAAATTTCTTGGTATTTCAACAAGATAAAGGTAAATATAAACAAGAATAGAAGGGAGAGGAAGAAACAGCCAGCCAGTACATCTCATTAAGAAGCCCCATACTAGAAAGATGAAAAAACACCAACAACCTCTTTACTCTCTTGACTGCACCTGTTTATCTTCTCCAAGATGTTTTGTTTCTGTTAAGCAGGTTTCCTAAAGCTTCAACATAGCTACATTAATAATCACATTACTGAGAAATTTATTATGTCTGGAATCACAATCAAGAAATGAGGCCCACTGCCTTAGGACAGTTTAATCAAAAGAAATAAATCATTAACCTAAAATATAATTTAAATGTCTTAAATATTTATTTTCTTTTAAGCTCATTCTCTCTTGAATTTGACTCCTGTTAGAGATAACAGTTAAGAGAACAGGTTTCTGTCTACAGAGTTCACAGAAGGTAGAGATTCTTCTTTCAGAGCCCTTCATATGACCTTCCCCAAAGACACTCTTCCTGACCAAAGTTCCTAAGCATATAACTTTGCATTCCTTTTCATGTTTGAAATGAACTTCAGAAAGCCTTAGTAAGATTTGGCCAGTGGCTGGATTCATATTCTGAAAGTTTTCATAGCCAGTATATTTGAACTACATCACAGCAAGCACTGCAGCTTGGAGCAGGTTAGTGGTTTGATGTGCGAAACGTGTATGTGTATGATAAGTGTCCTGCTGGGATTTATTCCCTACGTAATTTTCAGCTATGGTGAAATTAAGCCTGGGGCTCCATTCCATAAATTGTGTTGAAACGTTTCACTCATTCATATACTTCCTCAGTTATTTATACATTTTCCTAATACAGTGCGGGCTTAGCTCTGTGCAATCCCACCTAAATTTGATTTAGTTATTCTCCTGTGCCCACATCCAAATGTAATACTTCCCAAACAGTATCTCTGCACCTCACAGGCAACACAGGACAAAGCAGTACTTAGCGTTGTGCAAAGTGATGTAGTTTTAAAGCATTCCTTCAAGGTACATGTGCCACATTCCATACATGTGCTGTACTCCATTCCCTTTCAGTGAAAATACTATGCAACACTGAGCTCAGTCTTGCTTACTCATTCTACAGAAAAATTTAAGTTTTGTTGTTTCTCTAAGCTATAGCCTCAAAGAAAATCAATAGCAATTGATACATACCCTTGAACATATTTAAAGGCTGACATTCCCTCAAAGATTACATTTTCCACCTAGTAACCTCTAATAATCTTTCCCCCTCACTTTTCTAATCTCTGTAGGATTTTGCATCCTCTTTGGAGTTCTTCCTTTGCCCAGAATAAGTTTGGGCCTAAGCTGTTCTTCAGACCACAATCTCCCTTGAGCACCTGCAGTCAGGGGAATACAGAAACCTAATGCCTACGTCCTTCTTCTACTCCTGTCTATAAACCCAAGACCATCACATCTCAGCTGACAACCATGGCAAGTAATTTTTTTTTCTCATCCCTCATCTGATTATCTGTACGTAACTGCTATTGCTTAGAATTCCTTTCTTCAGTTGCCTCCATTCTTCCACACACACGTTTTGGTAACAGATCACCTCTGTATGAGTCCTATTCAGAGCTTAAATCTGATCTCAGTAGTAAAAAATCTGAATCCATTAATTCTCTCTTCAATTTGTTACTATGGATGCTTATGCTTTTAATACCCTTCTCTAGCCTCCCAACATTTCTCTTCCTTTCCCATGAGCTTTTCACAAAACCCATGAAGGATGCCCATTTTTCCCCAGACTAAAACACTGACAAGAACCTGTTGCCTTGCTGTAGAACAATGTCTCCTTGGTCCAGGTGAGCTGGGTTGGGTAAATCCATACAAGAGAGCATATTCCAGCACTGATTCCACATATTGCCAGCGTACAGCCTCATAACCCCTTGAGCACAGGAAAATAACTAAAAAAAGAGGCCAGAAGAATGTCACCACAAAAGGGAGGCAGGAGTTAAGTGGGAGGATGAACAGAAAGCTGGTGCCTAGCAGCACAGAGATGGACTGCATGGCAGAGAGCAATCACATGGTGTCTTACAAGCTGAAGTGAGGGAGATCCCAAAGAAGGGGCCAGTATCCCTTCACTGGACACCTCTAAAGATGTTGACACAGAACCAGTTACTTTACTGGGCAACACCTTCCAATCTCACTTTGGGACTTGCAAACCACTTGAGCCTGCAAGTTTGCCTTCTTGTGATACCAATTATTTTGTAACTTCTAGTTTAGGAATTGCAACTATAGCTCTAAAATCAATGATTAAGCAGCCTTAATCACTTGCCTTCGATCTTGAAGTACACACTATGTGCTACCAGAATCTGAAATGTTTTACTCCAGCACCTGCAGTGAATTGCAGGTCATGCAATTAGTTAAATTAGCTTAAAAAAGACAAAGATAACAAAAGAATTAAAAGAGTTACTTCAGAGCATAAAAAGAAAATTAAAGACAAGAGGATTACAACAGCTTCAAGTGGGGCCCTTTATGTACTTTGGCCTACCTACCTACCATTTCCCTCTACATTAAAACAACTGATAATTTCTTCTAATGAAGCTATTAGCTAATGAAATTCTGTCATAGCCTTACTCTCATATTACAACTAACGTGAATCCCCTCTTCATCATTAGGTCTAAAGGTCATTCAAAACCACCACAATCACCAGTCTTCCAACACAAAACCAAAGCAAGACCCTTATTTCTCACTCACTACTTACAGTTTCACTTCCAGTATTATTTTTCTCAGCAATGTTTTGAAGAAAATTGGTTTATTTCTATTTTCCTTCTAGCTTTTAGTATTACTGTATGAATGGACTGTGCCTCTCCTGATAGGAAATAATCTAACCCGTTACTTTTGATTTCTAAAGAAATTCACACATTCTGAGACCCAAGCAACAACAAAACTGTTATTTACAGAACTTACAGTGGATAGAATCCATAGGCATAATTAAAATTACATACTGATTTTAGTGCTAAAAGTCAGTGTCCATACTGTAACCTGTTTAATATGCAATTAAACAACAAACACTTGGGTTCAATGTAAAAGAATTCAGAAAGAATGCTATTAATACTTTCTTATGAACCAGAGGATATTCACCTCACTTAAATTTAATTTCCTAAAGTTGAGAATCTAGGCTGGTCATTCAGGCTTCACCAGTTGCTGTAAAGAGATGCGAGCCAAATCGCTTGCCACCAACTACGAATGAAACTCGCATTTCAAATGCGAGTCTTATCATCTGAAGAGGGGGGCAGTGGTAAGGTACAAACCCACAGTTCTTATCAGTACTGTGTGTCAGTAGAAGCAATAAAACCTTAATTATTTAAAGCCCTGCACACAAACTGGTCTGCCTACCAGAAGGCAAAATGTATTAAATGACTTACTTCACTAGATAACGTACACAACTTTCAGTCGGTGTGATGCAGAAGGCAACAGCAGAGGTACAGGCTGATACTCAGGGTATGGAGAGATAAAAAAAAAGAGTAAAAACTATAGAAGACTGAGTCCAGATCAAGAGCAAAAAATATTTTGGAGAGAGAAGTCTTTTATACTACCATTTCAAAACACTGTTTGAATTGTCCATGACAGTGTTACCAGAAAGTAGCATAATGCCAACAAGTACTCCTGAGACTTGTGGAAAATTTAAGTAACAGTGAGAGTTTTAGACCTGTGATGAGAAACGAACATGAACATCTCCTTCCCCACTAACAGGAAAGCTAAAACCCTGACTGTTGCTGGAGAGCCAGGTCTCAGCTAAAAGAGCAGTACAGCAGTCCAGATGGTGCTGGCCAGGATCCCCATTTCCTCTGACGTCTCAATGATTTATCTTCCTCATCCTTACCTTAAAGACTCATGAATACACCTTGCTGAACAAAGAAAGCAGCAAAGATGGTGAGCACCCTGCACTGGATTAACAGGAGCACAACCAGCAGACTGAGGGAAGTGATAATCTACCTTTACTTGATGCTCATTAGACCACACCTGCAACACTGCATCCAGCTCCAGGCCCCCCCAATACAAGGAAGATCTCGATAAACTGCAGCAAGTTCAGCTGGTCATGCAGCAGGAATGCTTGCTCTGTGAAAACACACTCAGGGAACCCGGCCCGTTCAACTCGAGAAGAGATGGCTTTGGCGCGACCGAACAGCAGACTTGCCACACCTGCGAGGAAGTTACCCAGAAAACGCAGCTAGGCTTTTCACAGTGGTGCACCTGGGAGTTGGAGAAACAACAGGTATAAACCAAAGTAAGAGAGAGGCTCTGACTTGACTGAAGGAGAAGGGTTTTCGTGATGCAGCCAAACATCAAAGCAAGCTGCCCAGAGGGGTTGCGTAGTCTCTACCCCTGTAGGTTTTCAAGACACGTTGGATAAAGCCTGGTCTGCGCACACAGGTGCTTTAAATAAGGAGGTTGGACTAGAGACTCCCCAGGTCCCTTCCAACCTGAATTATACTATGGTAAAAGTTGTGGGATTGTATCAGGCTAGACAAAATGAGTGAAGGGAAGTAAGATAAAGAAAAATACTTGTAATTACTCTGGTGTTATTTGATAGCACATACATTTAAAATTGCAGTATCGTCCTAAGACAGATAGTCTGGCACGGCTGAAGCCCTGCCCAGGTGGGAGGACATCCCTCACAGCAGCAACACACAGCACTGGAAAAAGGCAATGCTTCAGGGAAGGGATTAGAAAAAAGGAATTCTACGTGGCCAAGAACTTCTGTCAGAACGTCAGCAATATGGTGGTAACTCTGGCCGTTAGTAAAAGACATGAGCAATTACAGTCAAAACACTGCAGAGGGAGGTGGTTATACAGGTAATTCCAAAGGAAAAGAGGTCTTGTGAGACAGAGAAATCAGGAGTGACAGTGATACTCAATATGCTTTCTCAAGATGTTAAGAGCAAAACAGCTGACACACTTAAAGAAATCACAATGGCCGAAAATCTTAATGTAAAGGACATTCTTCAAAAACACTGTAATGGTAAATCAATAGAATGTTATATTATCCTGGTACAGTCTGTTCTTCTGTAGCGTTAATTGATTTTTAGAAGTGAGGAAGAGAGTGCTGGATCTGACACGGTCCCTATAAAGTGTAATTAAACTTTTGGAGTTAAAAAGACCAGAAAATTCTAAAATGCTACAGATTTTCATTTAAGAACAGCAATCTACTACTGCTTGAATGGCTCTATTTTTTAAGAAAAAAAAAAAAGGTATTAAGTACACTCTTTAGAGAGACAGAATGAAAAAGGTATTACATGAGCAAACTCAGTGACGTGACTACACCCATACATTTCCCCTGTCTCTTACTAAATTACCTATGTAATACTTATCCTGTCAGAATGCTGCAAAAAAAATATTTTGAAAGATGGGAAAAAGAAAGGTAGCATCAGTTCACATAGAAAATGCATCTTATCATGGCTTGTGTTCTCTGCTTAAGCAGTTAACGTAACTTAAAATGTCATGCAAGTTTCACATTCAATTCTACTTAAATCAAGAGAATTATGAAAATTATTTGACCAGGTTCAAGTTCAAAGAGCATATGCTTTTAGAGCATTAGAAACATACAACAAGACTTGAATAGGAATAGAGAAAGAGTACACTGCTCAAAAAAAAAGAGATAACAAACTACAGTGAAATGAAGTATATTTTTTGCTATGAACAGTACTATTAATGTTGGTTATGATCACACAGAAAAATAATCCGGCTAATCCATCAGAGAGTAAAAGTGTACCAGATCTAGTAGCAGAAGGCAAATGCCACAACATATCCCCGGAATTTATTATTCTCTTATTGCACTTCATGATGCCCTCATGACTGCACCTTTGTGCCTGCACCTACACTCACAAATTCAAAACACATATCAGGCAGTCACGTGAACCTCACTTCCTAAACACTCCCCAAGAACAAATGCAACCATATGAACAACAGAACAGGCAAATATTGTGGTTACATCAGCAGTCAGATGAAAGTCATTTTCAAGAGGAAACTTCTTTTGAAACAGGTAGTTGGGTTACTATTGGGAGTCATGAAAACGTATAGACAGCGTCAGAGAAATGTTGGTTGGAAGGGACCTTTGAAGGTCACCTAGCCCAGCCTCCCCCTCAGAGCAGGGCTAAAGCAAACACTAGACACTTTTTTTTCCCCCAAGTGAAGAGGCTGTGCTCAGCGTTAACAGTGGGTGGGAGAGACAGCAGCATGGCTGATGCAAAACCAGGCCTGGTTTGTGCTCTGTACTCTCCAGAGGCACCTAGCTTTCCATGTCAAAAATCTGCTACAGAAAGCATGAACTGACATGATGATCCTTCCTAAAGGATAAAAAGCAGACACTGCAGTAAAGGAAGCATTCAAAGCAGTATTTCTGCCCTGAACTGGTATGAGAAAATGGTCAGTGAAAAACTCTGATCACACATACGAGGAAGTCAACAAAAGAAAAATTATAAAGAACAGATGACATATCAACAACATGACACACTCTCTTCTGTGCCCAAGCAAAACTTTGTTCAATATTCCAGTGGTCTGAAAACAAACTCACGAACAAGCTCAAGGAAACTTGCTTGTAACGCTGATGCAGAACACCACAGTAACTTGGAAAGCAAGGAGTGAACAGGCTGCAAGAACCCCAGCAATGTATGGGAAGTCCATTTTTTTGATTAACATGTTAACACCCTTGACAACTCATGTTTCGAGAAACGGTAACAGAGATATCTGTTCTGTTTAGCTTTTATTTACCCATGGCAACAGAATGCTGTTAATTCACTGAGATAAAAGGACGCGTTAGTTTTAATGACTTTAACAGCTACGATGGAGCAAGGGCTAGAAGTCAGTGCTATCTGAGGACACATATGCTTTACAGACACAGGCTAGGTTTTTAAGGCTTTTCTCAGGGGCAAGGGAGAAGAAAGATGGAAATATGCCCATTTTTTATTCAGACATGCACAATTTAAAGCCTCTCTTAACTGCCGATGTCACACAATGAACAATTTTAACTGTCAAGAAATTGCTTTTCCAGGCTGACTGCCTGCTTAAACTAGAGTGTATAAACCAAGTCCAGTCTTCACACAGTCCTACATGAAACAACTTGGTCATGGAGATACTTATGGTTGTGCCTGTGTACCTTAAGCTCTATGTAAGTTGCTACCTTGATATTTTCAAAGCATGGCAAATGTTACAGAAGTAGCAAACTGAAAGAAAAAAAGCCCCGGAGCAAAAAAATGAGGAAGTTAATTGTCTGGAGTTACACAGGTTAAATGAACCTTAACTCAAAAGCAAAAGGTTTATGTAACTCTAAGATGGAAAAAGATACAGAAAAAGCAAGACATGAGAAGACAGTGAAATGAAATCCTTAGAAGGATAAAAATTAAAATACCACCCCCCCCCCAAACAATCTGGTCTAAGCAACGCAGGCAAAAAGATGAACGTTCTTTATCATGTAAAGATACCGGTACCAGCTGTCACAGCTTCATCTACGATACCTCAACTATTTTTTTTCTGTTCTCCCTCTAGTTAAGATACCTGTTCTCCAAACCCACGTCACTAATCCTTACAGGGTAAAGGCCACTAAAAGGCGCGGCTGGCTCACGACGAACACTTTTATTCCTCGGAGGACACTCTAAGCCCCCGGATACCCAGGAGAACGCCGGGCACCCGGGTCCCGGCGGC